>JASANG010000297.1:0-34269 GCA_030248215.1 Enoplolaimus lenunculus
TACACCTTGTAGCAACGCCTAAGCCTAACTTAAGTTCTAAGAGAGACTAGGTGGAGCCAGGGACTCCCTTAAGGTGTGGTTTTGATATAGGGTTTTATTTTAGTTTTAGTTTTTAGTTTGAAATAGGTTTAAGTGTGGCACAGCCACCTACAGAAATGTTTTATTTTTCTGCCTATACACACGAAGCCAAGGTATAAACCGGACACCCGTTTCGGGTAAAAATCGGTGTGCGTTTCCGTTATAGAAATTATTTTTACGTGCAAAATAAGTTATAAATCATGTAATCTCGCAATTTTTCGTTACAGATAGACTGCGATTGTCCGAAATGAAATATATAAATTATGAAATTCAACCGGCGAATATATGCACGCCTCAATTGTGTTGGCAGAAAAATAAAACGTTTGGAAATTTTTGGAACTTCAATAACCGTTTCCCTTATATTGATCACTATTGCGTTGTAAAGTTTTCTTGGGAAACGGGAAAAGTTGAGAATTTAAATGCTTAGATCACCCTAAGTTTCGACACTAAATAAGATGGGGGCTGTCGCCCCGCCCTTCAAAGCCTCGCTGCCTTGTCTATTGGATAAGCGGAATGAATACTTGCAACATTTGACTCTCTCCGAAATAGGCTCTGCGGGATTGCGGAAACTGAGTCAAATTTGACTCCACCAGAGTCAAATTATACTCATTAAATCGCACGCTTGGCTCTGGCGAAGTCGAGTTTAACTCAGTTTGTGTAGTCCCGCAGAGCCTATGTCGGAGAGAGTAATATGACTCGCCATTTTTGCAGTGTGGTTTCCTAACATCGCCTAAACCTCTAACTTTTCTTACCGAGCTAGAGAATATTCAGGCGTCTGAATTTTTCACTTTTCCAGTTTTCACAGTCAAAATAATACTTGTGGTTTTTCCTGCCAAACCAGCGGAATTCCTAGCCGTCATACAGCAGTGGCTGCACTGCAGTCCTGATCATAATTTTTCTAGCTTGGAAAATGGGAAGGCTTTGTGCTATATATTAGCCGTTATTTTTATAACGGAAACGGACATATATACACAGATTTTTAGGAGGAACGGCTATCAGGTTACAACCTGTCTGCCAGTTATTTTCTCTATCGCAAAAACTTAAAAATGTATGCAATATACACATGGCTTTGCCCTTAAGGCACCGGAGCCGAATTGGTGAAAGCAATGTTATTTAAAAAGTTGTTGCAGGCAGATTATTGTGAAAAATATGATTTGCTATTAAGCACCCTAAACCTCAGTCTTCGGTTCTTCCAGCCTCTCAGTAACCAGACCTCTTAAACTAGTAATGAGCCGCGTTACTTTTAGAGCTTTTCAGATTTCTCACACAATTGCAAGAGTAACATTGGATTTTGAACTATTTGCTTAACTTTACAACATTTTTCCCGTTTAAAATACTCATGCATGCATATAGGGCTTACGCAAATTTGAAACAGACCATGAAAGTTTTTTGTTTTTGCATCTATATAATACTGATATTCCGTATTACAAATACATACAATACCAGCCGAGTCGCTCTACAAAGTCTAGCACGTTGTGACCTTTATTTTTTACAGCTAAAATCTAAGCTGACTCTTTTAAACTACTAATTACTACGTTTTGCCTACGCTTTTAGCAATATGCTCAGGATTAATTTTACATTTTCTACCTCGAAGCTTTGGGTTAGAAATATGCTTCTGCTACTGTTGCTCGCCTAAATGTAACATTGACTCTTCTAATAAGGCTAGCAACGAAGTTATTCATTAATGCAATCAGTATTCCCCATGTCTTAACCAACAAAAATCGGACACCTCATGGCGAATACAATTCTGCAATTCACTCAATTTATGTTACTTTGAACTCAGAAGAGCCAACAACTGATGCGATTAGCAAAAAAAAACCAAAATTTACAAAGAAAACATTACAATAACGAATCCGTTTTGAACATTGCCATGCGTTTGCATAATCCACAGAATAAAAATATTCTAATTAAACTAAAAACCTAATTACAAAACAATACTATTTATCTGATCTTGTGGAATACATATCATTATCCGGTCGCGTGGAAGTCGTCGACGCAGTCGACCTCTTTTTCTAAAAAAACAAAAACACTAAAAATACAGAAGCACGTCTTCGAAAACCAGCATGCCCAGTGAGTAACTTTGTTTCCGAATAAAACGACTCAGCGGCGATGTAACATTTTATACCAGTAAATAATATGACGTAGTTAAATCGATGACCAACATAATATGGCTAATTAGCATAACGGTTGTTTGTAGGGATGTGCCAGATTAATCGGCATCGGTAATAATCGGCACTTTTCGTGAGTATCGGCATCGGCACTGCAAAAAAATAGCCGATTCTTTGCCGATACTTATCTGTTTATTAAGCATGGTGTACTAAAGTTGGAATCGGCACCGGCAAGATTTGAAAATAAGAATCGGCATCGGTATCGGCAAAAATTTTGGTATCGGCACATCCCTAGTTCTTTGGTTCATTTAGTGTATGAAGCATGCTGCTGTCTTGGCTATGAACCCAACCTCTAAACTAAAAGTCAGTAATTTTATTTGGTTCATTTGCTGAACGGATTTTATGGATGCACGAATTAATACTATCATGTGGTGTCAGACTACAAGCAATACAATAAGGTAGTATACATACACCTGCAACTAGTCTACGTACACCAGAGGGGTAAAAAAATTAGCCAAAAAATGACTAGGCTTGCAGATCTCCCAATGATGTGCATTTTAGTAACACGTTTGCCCTGCAATACATGTTATCAGAACACAAGATGTGTTCGCAATTCTCAAATTTAAATTTACACTCCTTCTTTTTCCTTTAGCATTTTTCACGGGTAAAAAGTTTGGAATTTACGTTATTTTACTGATTCAGCACGTGCTAAAAAATTTCCAACGTAGTTAAATACACAACTGGAAGCGCAAATCTCAGCGTAACTTGGCTCTTTGCATGAATATCTTCAATCCGCTAAAATGTGCAGTACAATACAAGAATGATCGCCATTACATTAGAAACATACATTCGCTTCTTTAGGAGTTTCAGCCGATTTCTTGTCAGCATCCAGTGTGGGCTTTGACTTTGTTGGCGGAGTAGGGGCTTCTGTAAAACATAACTTTTAACATTTCACAATAAGTGTTTATAGCATTTATTATAACACGGTTACTAGTCTTAAAACAAAAGTGTGGCATTTACTATAACCAAAAGAATAACTACTGCATCGTGAATTTATATACAATACCTCCCCGTCGAGATTTCTATATATTTTCATCGTTATATGGAAACAAGCATACCTTGGAAGCGTGCCCATGCAGTGCGCATCTGATGAGAAGATTTTGTATAAATGGTTCGACCGAAATCTAATGTTTCATGTGGATAGCACGCAGCACTCATAATCGCTAAACCAACTGCGCTATATCCGGTACGTTTGAGTATTCCGCCTAAAGTAATGCAGTCAAACTACTGGTTTAAAATTACAGTAGAGCCTATTTGATCTCAAGCAAATAATTCTTTCACCATAGTCAAGTAGATATGAATTATGCTATAACTTCAAGTATTTGCAACTAGCTGCAGAACAAATTATTAATACTTTAGATGTATAGATTTTCAAAGCATACTAGCTACAGAACAAATTATTAGTACTTTAGATGTATAGATTTTCAAAGCATAGCATTTATCTGTCCACCACACAAGTAGCTACAATTATAATCTTACTAGCGCAACTATAAATCATGGCATAAATCTACTTACCCCTTCGCATTCCAACAAGGAAACCACCCATGCCACCTACTGTGATTAGAACCGCTTTCGGCAAAATAGTTTCTTCATCCGTTAAATATTTTGATGTCGCTATAAACAAATAAAAGACGGCATAAAGAAAATCAAATCCTGGACAGATAGCTTAATGTTCCGCTATACCCAGTTCGGGATCGACCATATAACTAGTTCCGAATCAGACTATAGTCTCATAAATAAAACAATACAAATTGTTTAAAAAGACATTTCTCGTCCACGCATGAAAGCAAAAAGAATTTCAATTGTATACGAGAGCGTGAGCAGGCAGGCCTACGGGCCCGCACCGGCCTTCGGCCGATTCATTCTCCGATTAACGATCGACCTTCGGCCTTAATTGGACCTTCCAAAACTTAGTCTTTGGCCATCCACACCTGGAAAGCCTTTCTTTTTACCAAAATTAAAATTCTGGAATTAAATTTTTGTTGTTTTTTAATTTTTAAATCTTTACTAAGCATTTTAATGTCAGTTATTCAATAAGTGACGATAAAAATGAAATGCATTAATTAGTACAGTATATAAACCTTGACAATTGTCGAAAATGAACCATCGAAGGTAAATTTCGCTTCAGTGGATAAGCAAAATATAAAATACAGCGCATTAAACGAATACCTATCTTCAATTAAGGCTATTTCACAAATAATACAGCAAAATGAAAATAAAATCAATTTTTCGGTGGCGCGTATTTCTCAAATTCCGGTTCGGTTGAATTGTGATTCCGGTTGCACCCTGACATATATGCAACACTCGACTTACCCCGAATACTTTTTTCCGTCCGATCAATAATGCTTCTAATAGTCCCATATCGTTCCTGAAGACAAAGAAAAAACTAAGAACTATCGTAGAACTAATCAACATTGTTGTTAATTAGAATCCAGCGTTTTTGTACGACAGTTATTCAAATCAATAAAGCTGAACAGTGAGCAGCATGGGAATGGGAAAAACAGTTTTATACGAAAGCCGCTGCTAGCGCACTACTGCCAAAGACAACCAACGTGTATGATATACGTTTAAATGAGATTCATTTTGAGGCATAGCTAGGACTAGGAGAAATAAAATGCAGCAAAAATTGTGTTGTGTCATTGCATTAAGTACGATAAAAAATTTTCAGTTTTTTTCGTAAGGGGAATCCGTGGGTGAAAAATCAAAAAATTTTATCTCAGTATATTCAAAAACGTAGCTACCTATATAATCCCAAAGTAAAGCTTATCATGAATATATCAAAATTTTGGCAAAAATCACGTTTATTGGAAACCAAACGAGCCAAGCGAACCAGATGCAAAATGACATGGCAAACTTTCAATTGTGGCTCCTATATAACCACGCCGTCCTTCAATTCATATAAATAACGTTCTATTTATCATATTTAGTTGCAGGTTGCAGCATATTACAAAATGTTTTAATTGTTTTCGATTTTTTCTATTTCCCCATACCCCTTGCAAAACATAGAAAAATATTTTTCAGACCAACAACGCTGAATGTAAGAAACAAACCACAAATAAATTGTACACGCTGCAAATTGATACACGAATTGAATTACCGTTTACCTGTCATCTAAATAACGTTGTTTTTATTGTATTTAGTTGCAGGTTGCAGCATATTACAAAATGTTTTAATTGTTTTCGATTTTTTCTATTTCCCCATACCCCTTGCAAAACATAGAAAAATATTTTTCAGACCAACAACGCTGAACGTAACAAACAAACCACAAATGAATTGTACACGCTGCAAATTGATACACGAATTGAATTAGCCGTTTGTTCTCCAAGAACCGGGTCCGCTTCTACAAACTTGTATGAAGAAATATCATCACGGTGGCAGTAAATGGGAAGCTAAAAAATACTAGCATATACAATACCTTTTACACACCCACATAGCTTCAAAAATTATTTATGTTCAAAATTTTAATTGTCTCCGGTAATGACTAAAAACTGACCGAGACTTCTTATGACCGGTCTCGGTTGTCAATCTCTGTCTCGGTTCTCAACCGAGACCGCCCATTCCTGTCCACAATAAATCAATGTACGTCCAGACAGCAATGGTTATATTTAGCGACATACGTACGTAATTTCTTCCAGCCAAAATAACTTTCGTAATTCGTAAAATTCAACAAACGCATTGTACAAAACAGCTAAGAACAGCGTTTTTAGAGGGTACCTTCCACTTTTATATATAAGCACTATTTTTTAAACAGAAATAATCACATATATCAACTTTGACAATTGTTGAACATCTTAGCATCACAAGCTATATACATTTAGTAAATAATTAGCACGTCTACCTCGGAAATTTTCACCACAGTTCTGTTGGACTCAGGCTCCCCGCTGGTTGTTTGTGGGTCATTTGAACTAGCACTCCACCAAGCTTTTAATTTCTCCATCGCTTCTCAGAAAACTGATGCTTTCTGTTGTGTTGACAAGCCAAATTCGATACGTTTCGACTACGATTGCTTCAATCAAACTGTAACGGTATTGTTTTACAAAACGACTAGTAAGCAAGAAAGGCAATGGGATTTACAATTACACAGATCATTGCATAGTCTATAACTGAGAACGTTTTGTAATGCCATTGATGTCAGGTAAACCAGGATTTTAAGAGTGTAGAACCTAACAAGTATCAGTCGAACATGCAAATTACTGAGCCAGAAATTCAATGTGTCTGCACACTGTTTGTATTAATGCTTTGCACGTTACTACAGCTCATTTGGGCACATATAAGGTAATCACGTATTGGTGCTATCATCAGTTCGGCAAATTGTCCAGCAGATATTAATAGTGTTTACATTTTTCCTGAGATTAAATCAAAGAGAAACACAGTCAACTTGCTCAATATGTACACTTTGCTAATAGAAATTGACTAGCTACGTATTAAAAGTGATTTTACACACTTAAAGACACTTTGTTAAATTTTCAATATTCTCGAATTTTGGTAATGGTCGGTTGCTGTAACTCTTTCCCCTATCGCTAGTAAAACCATTATACATTAGACTATAAATTACCGATAGTTTCTTAAGATGTTGTTTACTAGAAACAAAAATCTGAGCAGCTCTTATTCAAGACAAAGTGCTTATTCATGCTGCAAAACAGAACCGTCTTCGAATATCTGAACGCAGTATTAGACAGAACGAACATTTACCTGTGTCAAAAGAGTACACCTTCGAGGTTTTAGTCGATCGATAAAAAGTTAGTTTACCTTTATCAGTACACTGGGCTCCCCCATTTTAGCACAATTTGAGAGCAGCTGTCGTTGACAACTTAAAATTTCGTTGCTCGTTGAACTATAAAATTTATATTGAAGTTAAAACGTCACTGGCACACGCTCATTTAACAAAATAGTTCGGGCAATGGTTTGAACTTGATTGTATTTGTTTGCTCTGAACGGGTACACTGCATTAATAGACATCTATTTTAACACATTTATGTGGAGGAACTGTTGCGGCTTAGGCCAATGGTACTTTCAGGGGCATCTCGTTTTCCGCGTGCCAGCAATACTTCCCCAGAGCAACGTTTGCTACTCTTGTTTGAGCATGAACAAAAATTGTCAAACTTTGTAGTTATAATTATTATTATTGTTGTTGTTGTTGTTGTTGTTGTTGTTGTTGTTATTGTTATTCTTGTTGTTGTTGTTGTTGTTGTTGTTGTGGTTGTTGTTGTTATTATTATTATTGTTCTTGTTGTAGTTTTTGTTGTTACTGTTGTTGTAGTGTTGTTGTTGTTGTTGTTGTTGTTTATTGTTTCAAAGATGTTTTATTTTCCGACTAGCACAATGGAGGCGCCCCTATATTTACCGGGTTTTCTATTAAAAATTTTTTAAGAACAAATTACTGATGTAGAGAAATTTTTGAAGTCTTCAATGAATTTTGTCATCTTTATTTCATTTCGTACAATTTCAGCAAAAGAAAAAATGCGAGATAGATAGATACGTTATTTATAACTAAAACTTTGAGCGTAAAAATAAAGGAATTTTCGGCTTTCTATAAAGGGCGATCGGAATCGAAAACGGATATCAGGTTACACCCTGCTTATAGACATCATAAACGTGGATGATCCATCACTCAGTACAGGCGGTAAACACAATTCAAATAAATTTCGTCTCTAGGCCGGCTAGATGGTCAATAAACAAAATACCTTTAAAGACTTTTAAACCTGACCAACCAGATATCGCATTCGGTTTTCAAAAACCATAAATCAGACTTGTTTCATGCTAGTGCGTGGCCAGGAGAGGGGTTTGGTAAACTAGACCCCAATCCTTGGACAGATAAACGTCTTGTGTCCATAGGACTCAATCCTAAACAACATCTATAGCTTCTTCCTCACTCCGCTCACGAGTCCAGTGTTTATTGATTGGACGGATCCGACGATCAAGTCACAATTTCGAATCCACACGAATACCTGCGCATTACATTCATTGGTTTGTTACATATCAATTTGAAAATTGTGTCAAACTTTACGCTCGCTTCGCTGGCGATTTCTGTGTTTTACTTTTAGTTTCCAATGTAAAAAACAGGGGCGGAACAGTAAGCATAGTCCTAAGCCTACGCCGAAGCCTTAGCCTAACAATGAGCATATTCTTAAGCCTATTAGCCTAAGAAGCGTAAGCCTAAGCCAAGCAAAAAATTAATCTAAAACTTAAGCGTACTCTTTTCTAGTCCCACAGAAAAACGTTCCGCCCCTGATCTTTACATGGCCCGTTAGTTGCCTAGAACCCTACCAATTAAAAATCCTGACTGCACACCTTGTTTCAGGTATACTCATAAACGCAATCTTTACCAATGAAAAACCTAAACCTAACAGCTATAGCATGTGCGCTATACGTCGTTGCCATTTTGAAGACTGAAAATACATCCGCGATATTTTTCTTCGACAAACTTCATCAAATGTCACAATCACAACCACGTCAGCATAACCAGCCGTTCCGGTTCTGGTCAGATACGGCCGTACAAAAGCGTTGGCCTATGCTTCCGGTATGGAACCTAAACATGGATGAGCCGGATACTATTACAGTGAAGCCAATCCAAAGTCCATCTGGTAAACGATTCAGGGATTTTGGACCATGGGGACGAAAGCGACGTGTCACACTGTTGGATGATTTCAGAGTCGGAGCTCAGCGAATACCTACTGTGATAGTTTGAACGAAAGAAATGATCGAAATTTTAATTAATCGCCAGTTGTTGTATTTGGTCTTATAAAATTTGAAATCATACAAACGCATGTTGTCGCACCGCTGTCATATTCTGCTTAAATTAAATTTTTGACTGAATTAGGTTATTTTATATATATATATATATATATATATATATATATATATATATATATATATATATATATATATATATATATATATATATATATATATATATATATCAGGGCGAAACCGGAATTATAAAATACCGGAACCAGAAAGCGAAAAAAAGAAAAAACACCGGAACCGAAACCGGAGTCTGAACGGGAAAACAAAAAATACTTGAATGACGGAAATACACCATTTAGAATGCCAAACTCCTGAAACAAATGTAGTGGCTAAAAACATATTATAAATTATGGAGTGCGACACAAATCGAGAATGTTGGCAATACACGCTCAACCAATTTTAGAAAAATAACTTAGGATAAAATGCCAATTTTTCCAAATTTTGAAAGATAAAAATTTCCAATACCGAAAATACCGGAAAATTCCGGTGAATAAATACCAGAATTAATACCCTGAACCGGATAGTGAAAATACAGGATTTCCTTACCGGAACCGGAATTCCGGTTGCAGCCTGATATATATCGGCTTCACTTGAAAACATAGTGTATATAGCATAAAGGGTTGCGCGTCACCCGTACGGCACCGTCCGTCACCGTACGTCACTCATACGGCACCGTCCGTTACCGTCCGTCGCCATACGTTATCGTACGTGAGTTATTTGCGTACGATACCGCACGGTGATGGACGGCGTCTTACGGTGACGGACGGCGCCGGACGGTACCGTGCGGGTGACGGACGGCGCCGCACGTCAAAAAAGTATAGCGCAACCCTAAACCGTCTATTGATTGAATTGGGTGCAACATTGAATGTTGAACAGCAGTAAAAAAAGTTGCTGTAGCACTTTGAAGCTGAATGCATCCCCCAACGGCTGCCGATTGTAAATTTTTTCACGGTTAAAATCAAACATTCCTTTACCCGGGATTAATTGTCTAAATTCCACTGATCCCTAAATCCGTGCACGTTCTTCAAGTCCCAGTCCCTTGTGAAACAGTTTATTTAGTGGATTCGAATCGATGTATATGTTTTATTTCTACTTGAAAATATATGTTTAAAACAAAACTAAAGCATAAATCTGAATTAGATTTGTAACAAGCAGCTGATAAAATGACAAAGTGCAATATATATGTCTGAAAGTTGGAAATTTTTTGAGTTTTTAGCCTCGAGTCCAGGACGTACGTTTGCGGGTTTGAGAAGAAACAATGACGTGAATTTAAAAAAGTATTTCTTACATATACTACACATCAGCGACATTTGGGTGGTTATTTCCGTACTTCACCAGTTTTTAGCCGGTAGACTATAGGTTTTTAGCTGTGGTAAATTTTCTATATATCAATATAATATATAAGGTACCATCGTATAAAAGTTAAGCGTAAACCCGTTAGGTAACCGTGTATTATAGTTTTTACTACAGTCGTTCGGGGTAAAATATTTTGGCCAATGCATAGAACAGGGCCGTTGCATAGTATAAGCATATTCCTACACTATAAAGGCGGCCAATGTTACTTTAAGGGACGTAACACTAAATAATGCGTGTTCCTAAGCCTAAGCCTAAGTGTTGCAAAAATGTGTTCCTGAGCCTAAGCCTAAGCCTAACCCTAAGCCTAAGCAAAAAATGTAATCTAGAATCTAAACCTAAGTACTCTTTTATAGACCCACTAGAAACCTGAACGCCCCTTAAAGTAACATGGGCCCTAAATGCTAAGCAAAAAAGTAGTCTAAAACTTGAGCTTACTCTGATGCAGTTCTTCAGAAAAACGTTCCGCTCCTAATTTTTACCTGAGCCAATATTTTTGACGTTAAATTCAATATACATTCATAATCCGTTTGCCGAGTTACAAGAATCACGGTTCAAGATATACATTTTTTAGTATATGCAACCGTAATCTATGCAAAACACTTCGCTTTTGAATTGATGACGTATCAACCATATTCAACCACGCGTTTGGCCGCAGCATTCTATGATCAATTTCCAATCGAGTATTTTGAACATTAGTTGAAACTTTCGTTGGGTTGAAAATTTTCTGCGACGCTCGGGTTTGTACCGTTTGATCTGGGCCCCGTAGTTTGTTCAATCTACTGCTGGGAAAGACTATTAGATAACTGTGGCAGCAGCGATTCGAAGTTTTGATCGTCGTAATAAGTAATAAACTAATTAGTATATCAATTATTGTATTTGGCATTTTAAGATATTGAACCCGCTTTAAAAGAGAGTTGTTTTTACCGTCTGCAAATATAATATATTTCAGCTTTACTCAAATGAACGAACAGCCGTTTAGCTATACATATCAAAGCGTTTTCTCGAGTTGAATAAATCAAATGCGAAAAATGTGCCAAATCTTGTAGCTTGCTTTTTGCACGTTTCAAACCTGGACCCGATCCTTGACTTATCAATTGGCGATAAATGGTAAATCCTAAGGTTAAACCTAAGCGTAAGAATGAGCTTATACAATTGTTACGGCCCTTTTTCATGCATTGGTCCAAATCTTGACTTGTTATTAATAAGTGATAAATGCTACATACGCTTAAGAATTAATTTATGAAAAAAAAAAAATAAAAAAAGAAAAAGAAAAAAAACCAAAAAAAAAAAAAACAAAACGAAAAAAAGAAAAGAAAAAAAAAAGAAAAAAAAGGCTAGGCTAAGGCAAAGCTTAGGCTAAGCTAAGGCAAAGCTTAAGATAGGCTAAGGCAAAGCTTAGGCTAGGCTAAGGCCTGTAAGCATGTGAGACATGCTTATCCCGGCGCATATGCAATATATGCAATGCACGATGTTATATGCTTGCCGGCAGCATGCATGTCGACAAATATAGCCGATTATAAAAGCAGTTGAAGGAATTGACCACGTGTCGCAGTGGTAAAATGCGTTCGCCTAAGGATCTGCAGGTCGTTAGTTTGAGCTAGCCCTGTATAATTACATCATCAGCGGTCTAGTAAAACGTCTGAAATCTCGGTTCCTACTTTACCTGACAAGGTTTACGTAAACTTTTTCTTAAACGCAATTGAAAGCTTGGGTCTAAACCGGTTGCCTGAAGGTGTATAGAAGAGGTTACAAGTTGTTTAGCCTGAGCTTAATCCTGTATCAGGAAAGTGTATAGAAGATATCTTAAGTGGTTTTTCTCGGTGTGGAAGGCGTTCGTAACAGGTACCCTGAACGAATGTAACTCAAAAACTGCATCAACATTTTTCTAAAAAAAACCCATGATTTTGTTTGCAAAATCTCAAATTCTAAATCTCATTTATTTAAAAGCCGACCAGCTTTAGGGATAAGTTTGAAAGCGTAAAGATATTGTTTCATGAAAAATTCCAATCATTCTAGGATTACCATCAGGCAGTGGCGTGGCGGATCCAAAAAGTTCTCTGACAGTGGGGGCACATAAAAATGGCATAGCAAAAGAAACTTTGTGAATAAAGCGAGCAAAACAGTTTTGGTATATTTAGATAGCGAAAGCATAGATTCACAAGCTTTAGTGGTTTAATTAATGTCAACGAAAATCTCTGGAGAATGTCTGATAAAAAGCCATGTTTAAATGGTTACCAAATTTAAATTAAAATCAACTCGTACCAAATGCGTAGAGGGATATTTTCTGTCAATGCTGTAAAAAATGTTGTACCTAAGCTGCGGGCACATCCATGAGCACAGACAGGTAATCTGTAAAACTACTAAGGACGGTAACTCGGCCTACTGGAGCTCACAAGTAATTTTTTACTCAACTAAGCATTAGGTTTTTGAGTAGATTTGGGTCGTATTTAGTAATGATGACAATACTGACAATAATTGTGCAGCCATCGCTAAACAGTAAGGACCAATTAAGGTACACAGATGGTGACTGAAACGGATAAAAACGAATATAATAATGAGTCTTCAACCTTTCCCTCGTATAGTAGCCTTCAGCATATATGTAACACTTCATAAACCTTGTGGCTCCATGCATAGAACAGGGCCGGATCATTTTTCGGAGGGGCTATAATAGAGTCAGTTTAAGGCTTTAGGTTATGCCAATTTACCTGAGTTTGTTGAAGATGCATAGCGCTGGATAAGCCGGCGCTGAATGAAAACGTGGTTTATTTTAACTGCTTGGGCGAAATTTTGATTGAGGTGAACCAGAATTCAGTGATAGCCTAAAAATTAAAGTAAAAAATAATGTTGAAATTTGAGAGCATAGTTTTCGTGGCCCATATTGAACAGGGCCGGAACAGTAGTATAAGCATATTCCAAAGCCTAAGCCTAAGCCTAAGCCTAACCGTATGAATGAGCCTAGTCATAAGCCTAAGCCTAGAGCCTAAGCCTAAGCCAAACAAAAACAATTAGTCTAAAGCTTAAACTGACTCTATTATAGGCCCTTCAGAAAACGATCCGGCCCTGTTCTATACATGGACCGTTTTCGTTTTACCTAAAATCTTTGCTCGCGTCGTGAATTCGAAAAGCTAAATTGCGAAAGATGATTATGCTCTTCGCAAATTACGTTGCTCGCGCCTTCGTAGTTCTAGTTGTTGTCACCTCGCAAGGTGACATAGGCAGTTCCGCTAGCAGGATTTTGCGGTGGGACAGTTTCGATTTGTATGCATTTTTTTCGGTGATCGGTAGTTTGCGAGACTGTTTATGCTTAAGGTACTCGGTTGGATTTCGTCGCTTTAGCAGATTATTTTTGAACTGAGCGAAACTGTTGGGCCCGCGACGTGCAGGTATATTTTGAAACGGTTGCACCGGGAGTGATTGCTAATTATACGGATCCTCGTGATTTCCGGTGTTGGCTGTTTTTGGACGTACTTCAGTCACGGGTTATCCTAAGGAGCACTAACCAGACAATTTTTCGATCATAAGTCAAAAGGTGCCAAGGGTAAGCCGCTTCCAAACATTTAGACTTATAAGCGCATATACGCAGTAAAAATTCTTCACAAGATGCGAGTTCTTCTTGAACTCGAGCGTCAAGCTCCTATAGCTCAATGACGATGGTAAACGTCTTCTAAGCCCGTGAGTAAGGTTCGATTCCGAACTTGAAAATTGTATTGCAGTTGAAATTACACAAATTTAATGCGGACCAAAGCTAAAACAGATATGAATCAATGAGTGAAATATTTCAACGGGAATAAAATCTTGAAGTAGTTAAACTCCTATAGCTGAGTGGGGATAGTAAACACCGTCAACGACTCATGTTCGATTCCGAGCTTGAAAAGTGTATTGCTTGCATAGTTGAAATTACATAAATACTTAAAAATTACAAACGAATAGATCAACTGTTTTACGATGATTTTTATCGAGGCAATGCTTGAAATATTTCAACGCGAATAAAATCTTCAACTGCGTCAAATGCACGCTGAGTATCGTTACGAACGACTGCAGTTACAAAATGTGGGAATAACTTTTTCGTCTTTGAGTCTGTTTTTCGAACTAAAAAATTTGAACTGTCTCCAGTATCGGCTGCCCATAAATCTTGTTGCATCGGTGCCAGTTGCCGTATTACACTTTTCAAGATTCGCTTGGCGTTTGAGTCACTGCGGTGCCCACCAACATTTTGACCTGAATCTGTATTTGACCTGGTGATGCCAAAGCAGCCAAGTTCTTGGTTTCCACCCCAAGGACAGATTGAACTCACGGCAGAAGTTCTTCGTCGAGTTGGGCCTACTGGATGTTTAAACTGGTGACCGCTGCTGTTCAACTTTTCGAACGATTTAAACGCAGCCCTGTCAAGCGACATTTTGCCGGTATAAACTGTAGTTTCTTTTGACAACGAATCACCGCCATCCACATGTTTTTTGCCATCAAATCTATGACAAACCACTTCGCAGTCAGATCGATTTTGATTGGCTAATTGTGACGCAGCAACGGCTGATTTCGAAGGGTTGCTGGTGCTTGCGGCAAAGTCTGTGGAGCTTTCGTTGTTTCTGATTGGTCCGTTATGTCTGAATGACATTTTGTCGTTTTCTGATTGGTTTTTTTGCGACAACTCGACACTTGTATTGCCAGTATGACGATGTTTGTTCGCGTAACAAATTTGACGCTTTTTCAAGGTTGTTTCGAATTTAGTAGTGAAAGGTAAGCGGCGTATAATCGTATGAATATCGGATGCTACTTCCTGAAATATGGCATTTTGTTTATTTTTTAAAATCAATTTTGACTGAGATGACCCGGAACGGTAATTGTCCGACGTCATGAATGGGTATCAGGTTTAACTTCCGTGGCTTTTGTGCACTTCTCTTCGCAAGATTTAGGCTTGCGCTATACTTTAGTGTACCAGACGCTGCCGCGTGCCGCCGCACGCCACTATGCGTTGCTAACAAAAATATAGAAAAAGTCTATTGGGTGGCGTGCGGTGGCGTCCGGCGGCCGGCGAGTATAGCGCATCCCTACGGCTTCGGCTAAATCTTAGGTGATGGCTTAGACTGGCAAAAGTTTAATGTTTAAACTAGGCTTAGGAAAGCAATTTTCGAAACCTATGCCTCAACCTAAGCCTGTGAAATGGAAGTGTACAAGAGCCAGTTCAGTAAATATCATTCTGTACACAAGCTGCCGTAGTGGGTCATAGAAGTACAATGCAAAAAGTGGTTAGTCAAATTGACTCTCTTCGAAATAGGCTTTTCGGGACAACGCAAACTGAGTCAAATTCGACTCCGTCTGAGTCGAATTTGATTCACTGATCGACTCGGGTGACTCACATTTGACTCTGGCAGAGTAGAATTTTTGACTCAGTTTGTGTGGTCCTGAAAAGCCTATTTCCGAGAACGTCAATTTGACTAATCATTTTTTGCAGTGTACAACCCTCTTAATAAATTCTGTCCCGAACTAAATAGTTTATGGTTCGCTTGTAGCGATAAGCCTTCGTATTGCATCCTGGATATGTTTTGTTTCATCCAGCATGATGATTTGGGCATTGATCTTTATTTCAGCAAATACTATATATTTTCCTATTACTTATAGAACAAATTCTGCGAGCCACAAGCGTATGATAATGTATTTGAGTATAGCACAAATTAGGCCCGTAACCAGCTCACCTTGCTAGGTGGGGGCTAAAAATTTTCAGGAGGGGCATTCAATGGTTTTCAATGAGTTACAAGCAAGGTAGAAAATTATCCAGGGGGCGGCCAAAATTTTTGCCAGGAGAGCTGAGCCTTCCTGCACCCCCTTAGCGACGGGCCTGTTATGAACGAAATCCACCTGGCAATGTGTTGCCTGATTTTTAAATATATGGCTCAAATTTTAGCGTTAATACCTGAAACAGATCACGAATAAAACATTTGGCATAATATACGTAGTCTTCGAGATTGGCAGGATCGGCTAAAATTTACTACAATATATAAAAATACAGTAATTTTGGATCAATGCGTTGCGTTTCCATTCATATTCTCATGTAAAGATCAGGGGCGGAACGTTTTTCTGTGGGACTGCAATAGAGTTAGCTTAAGCTTTAGACTATTTTATTTGCTTGGTTTAGTCGCTGGCTTTAGGCCTAGGAATATGCTCATTTTTACGCTTAGACTTAGTCTTAGGCTTACGAATATGCTTGTAGTACTGTTCTGCCCCTATTCTTTACATTGGCCCCATTCATATATATTAGTAGGAACCTCTCGCACTCCAAAGAACACTCAGAAACGTCAAAACAAGGCAATTTAGCGATAAACTTTTAGTTTAATACTAAAATTGGGTCTGTTTTTGTCCGCTGACCTAAATGCCAATATATCGATGAATATTCACCCAGGAAAAAATTTCCTCACTTCTTGTTTTAGAACGCCCATATTTGACTTTGGTGGGTGCTCGTTACACATTTGGGTCGATGTATAGAACGGAGCCGAAACAGTAGTATCAGCACATTTCTAAACGTTAGTCTAAGTCTAAGCTTAAGCGCCGAAGCAAAAAAATAGTCTAAAGCAAGCTTTACTCTATTGCAGTTATACGGAGAAAAACTATTAAAAGATTGTTGCATTTATGAGTAATTGTTACCGGCATGTAATCATGACAACCAGTATTCAAATCGGGTTATTTTGGCCGTCGGCCCCAGAGATCCAAATTCCTGCGCAACAGGGTAAAACCGGAGGTGTGCCTCCGTCTCCGACAGAAAATTGACATCATCAACATCCGGCTTCGGTAGAATTTACGCCGGAGGTTCTGGCAGTTTCGGTAGTGAAATTTTTCAGACTTTACAACATTTATTGGTTTGGCGCGTTGAGTTTTAACGTTTGGCATAATTTTTAGGAAAAATCTGTCGAGATTTCATAAAAAATAAGCGTAATGCCAAACGATTTAACAACACATTGCAGATATATTTGCTAAAATTAACAAATTAAATATCATTTTAACTACCTAATTTCACCTCACCTCCGGTTTCACCGCCGGCTCCGACTCCGGCAAATTTTGTTGACCTCCAACTTCGGCAAATTTTGTTGACCTCCAGCTTCGGCAAATTATGTTGACCTCCGGATTCGGCTACGGCTCCGGTATTTTTCACCTCCGGTTCACCTTGTTACGTAAGACAGTAAACTGAAAAACGTTAGCCTACTTACCTTCGTAGCAGTCGAGATAATCGGCAAATTCCGGAAAATATGTTTCCAGACGCAAACCAGCGTCAATTATGCGTTCTTCAAATACGTCACATTTGTTTAGAAATAGTATATAATCAACCCCACGTGTCATTCTGAAATCAACCAAATTGTTAATATAAAACATAAATTTTAATAATTTTCAAATTGTAGACGAAATTTGTCCGATCGCTGGGGGCAGTTTAAGAACTTGAGCATAAGGTTTCTTCGTTTTCACGGAATTTAATACTTATATAATATTATGACCCATAACATCTTCAAGATATTAGTAAAAAAAGTGTGACCCTAAACTTTTTTCCAAACCTTGCAGTAAAAAAACTGTGGCGTACTTTATGCAGAAGTTATCGGCTGGGGTGTGGAAATTATACTTAATTATTTATTCAAGTTATGGTTAAGTAATTACTTACGGCGCTGACTTAAGTAAATACTTAAGTCGCTGCCTTAAGTATATAAATACTTACGTCGCTGACTTAAGTAAATACTTACGTCGCTGACTTAAGTAAATACTAGCGTCGCTGACTTAAGTAAATACTTACGTCGCTGACTTAAGTAAATACTTACGCCGCTGACTTAAGTAAATACTTACGTCGCTGACTTAAGTAAATACTTACGTCGCTGACTTAAGTAAATACTTACGTCGCTGACTTAAGCAAATACTTACGTCGCTGACTTAAGTAAATACTTACGGCGCTGACTTAAGTAAATACTTACGTCGCTGACTTAAGTAAATACTTACGCCGCTGACTTAAGTAAATACTTACGTCGCTGACTTAAGTAAATATATACTTACGTCGCTAAGTTAAGTAAATACTTAACTTTTTGAACAAAAACAGATAAACACCAAATATGCCGCATTGTCGTTGCAAAAAAGTAATAGTTTCGCTGTATGAAGGCCCCATGATCTTACAATTGCAGTTAGACCAAGGTTGGTATGGTTGAGCTGTTAATGTTTAATATATCAAATTTAGTCAGCGACTTTTACTAACTTAAAAAAGTTTCTAAAGACGACAAAACGATTAAGTAATTAATTAGTATGCCCTTAAGTACTTAGTCGGCATTTTGCCAGGTTACAGAAACCCATCCATTGCCAAGGATGTACAATTTTTAAATGGCGGCTCATATTATATTCCACAGCGTCCGGTTTTCCTATGGCCAAGCAACTGTTTGCAATTCCAAATGTTCAGAAACAACAAAATTTGTCAATCCAAACTAGTGAAGCTATTTAAAAACTCGTCTTTATTTTAGTTTCGAATTGAAACTGTGAAACAAAAATTTTATTTTCAACTCAGAATTTCGGCAAAATATTACGGTTTCAAATTCAACGCGGGTTGAACATTTAGGCTGTGCATGATTTTACATTTTTATCTTTGCTTTGTTGCTTAAGCTGTGAGCCTTCGGTATGGGCTGTAAGAAATATGTTTATGCTACCGTATTTACGCTAATAAAAGTAACCTTCCCTGCATGATCGTACTCCTGTTTAAAGGTCTAATTGCGGTACTTGTTTACCCGCCTCGCACCAGTGTTAAGTTGATAGAAGGGACCAATGTAAGGAACAGGGGTGGTACTGTATTACAGGCAAAATCCTAAGCCTAAGCCTAAAGCCTAAGCGTAAAAATGAGTTTACTCCTAAGCCTAAGCCTAAGCCTAAGCCAAGCAAAACAAATTAGTCTACAGCTTCAGCTTACTCCATTCTAGTCTTACAGAAAAACGTTCCGCCCCTGATGTTTACATGGGCCATATAAGGTAAAGGCTCCAAATACTTATTTTACTTTGCCAAGCCTAAGCGTAACCCAGAACCTAAACCTGTTTTACTATTCCAGTATATAAATAGTGTCTGTTGCAGTAATTCAAATTGCAATGCGTTCTTACTCTTGAAACCACATTCCGCGAAATATTTCCAACGAATACAACAGTTTGCTGTGAGTTGCGTTTGGTTCAATTGCAAATGCAGTTGCAATATCAACAACCCAAATAATTGCATTCACGTTGAGTACTGCATACGCAAAGCGTTCAATTTTACTGCGCTGTCCGGCAACATCGATTATTCTACAAAACCATTTCAAGCCTATACTCGGTCTGAGTTTTGTAGCCTTCCTCCGTAGGCTTAGACCAATATTTAGGATTCTATCAATGCCTAAACGTAAAAGTCGATGATTACAAGTCTTTACCTAAAGTTATGCTTCAACCTTGAATGAGGGAAATAGTATACAAGAGCCAGAAGTATGCACTGCAAAAAATGGTGCGTCAAATTGACTCTCCGAAATAGGCTCAACGCGACTACACAAGCAGAATCAAATTGAACTCCGCCAAAGTCAAATTCGACTCGTTTAAGCCGCATGTTTGACTCTAGCGGAGTCGAATTTGACTCAGCTTGCGTAGTTCCGTGTAGCCTAGTTCGGAGAGAGTCAATTTGACTCACAACTTTTGGCAGTGTGGTAAGTAGAGGGAGTAAAAAATTCAGAAAACTGCGACTAAGCTGTTGAAAGCAAGCCCACTACCGGGATGAACATCCAGCGTAGCGGGTAAATGGCCAGTAGGTCGGAAGAAGTTTGAGTTGGTGAGCAATATGAAAACATCTATATTTATAATTTTACAGGGATTTCACACAAAAAACGTTCCTGGTTTATCGTACGGGCTTCGCTCTCTTAGTTTCCTTCGCTGACAGGGTCGGCGTTAAGAAGGTCGATTCACCAAATACGTCCGAGGGGTCCGCTATAAAATGTGTCATACCTCTATAACTTTGTAGTCCGCGAAAACATTTTTAGAGTCTGCCAAGATGGGAGCCTATGCCGACAATTGTCGGCCTCCCAATTGGGGTGTTCCAGGGCGCTTCCGCCGGCGCTGTTTGCTGAGAGATGAATGTTTTAACATTTAGTTATGATTTGTACAGCTTGTTATAAGTAAGATGCTTTCAAAATAATTAGTTATCTGTAATTTATCCTTTTCCATATTTTCAATCATAATTAAAATTGGAACAACGCAAATCCGTGCTACAACTATTTTACTTGTAAGTTGTATCTGTTTCGTTATGACGTATGAACAGTTCTTGTAGTTTACGAGTTGGTGCTCGACGATGTATTATATCGTCCGGCGCTGGTTCATAACTCTTCCGTCGAATATGATTTAGCCGGCGATTGAGGTAACTAAAATATAATCCGGTTGCTAGAATCGGCCAATGGGCACCAGTCCCGCAACAAAAACTTTACCAGCTCCAAGCAGAAAAGTTAGCGGCGCTTGTAAACTTGTTATTTCAACCACATGGCAATAATAAAATACCCTCGGGCAGGTTCAGTTAGCTACAAACCTGTTGAGATACCTTAAACTCTTTGTTTAGCCTGGTGGCGTGTTGATTGCTAGTACTAAGTATAAGTATTATATGCGGTCCCGGTGTAAATGGATAAGAAAAATAACGAAAACGAATAGTGATTTAAAACCGAAGCAGAACACGAATATTTTAGTATACAATTTTTAAAATAGTTCATTATTCAGCAAATACAATTTAAGACGCGCAAATATTCAGTCTACTTTCTAAACTTCCATCAAAACTTAAGCGTATAAATCCAAAAATTTTAGTTGTGACGGATTTTGCTATAGTTTTTATTTCAAAACGAAGTCGATAAGAAATGCCGGTTTCACCGCACTCTTTTGAAGGGTAGTAGATTACGTCATCCGATGATGTCATTTCCGGAGTATTGATTAATCACCTGGGAATGTGGGAGTAATGATTAAACCACACGGGATGTGGACGTAATCAATCACACAAGAAAGTAATAATATGTGAGTATCCCTCTAGGTTACACCCGTTCCTTAAAAGCCCAATATTGTAAACTAATTTCAAAATGAATTGGAACTTGTTGCTGGTTACAAAATTCAATGGATAAAAAATGTTAGCAATATGATCATTTCTTTTGTTTATCCGAAAGTTCTATTATTATAATTTGTTTACCCCCATGAAATTTTGTTTACCTGAAAGTTCTATTATTATACTTTACTAAAATCAGGAATTTTTTATACTTTACCAAAAATTTATATCATATACAAAATTTGATTTGTTTAGCTGAAAACAGAACCCGGAACTTCATTTTTTATGCTTTGTTTACGCTGAGATGCAGGTGGATGTACCCTGTTTTTCTGGCTGGATATCTGTCGATATCTTGCCAGCCCAAGCCCCATTGAGAGGGTGTAACACTTATCACATATTATTACTTCCGCATTCCAACCTACACGAGGTCACTTCCGCATACCGACCAACACGAGATCATTTTCGCATTGCGACGTGTTTAGCCATTACTTCCGAAAATGACGTCATCTGATGACGTCATCCACCATCCTTCGAATTCTAGGGGTTAATCCGACGTCATCCACGACCCTTCGAAAGGATGGGGGGAAAACCGGCATTTCTTATCTACTAAACAGGCAATTACAGCATCGGTGTATTGAAAAACTGTATAATTTTGAAATGACCCAAAACTAAGAGCTACTACGAAGAGTAAAAGGATTTCTGTATGTTTCTACAACGCAAACGAACACCGATTTTTACGGAAACCAATATCGAATTACGCGCTGATTATAATTCAAATTCCACAATATCATGCGTACCCAGGGGAGTTTTGAGGGAGTAGTGTGATGGACGCTGAAGGTTTTTCGGTTTCAGTGCATTGCATACTCAATTTTTTTGGCTTCAGTGTGCAGCACAGTAAACATATCGCTAACTGGATGTAAAGGTTATTATATTTATGAATCACATTACAGCGGTACTAATTAGACGGGGTTACAAAGTCTATGAGGCATCATAGTTTTCAAAATAGTTTTAAAATACTTTTCAAATAAAACTAACTAACAAGCGAAGTATAATCACTCAGAATGTTAACTTACTATCCTGCCGAATCAAGTAACTCGAATTTGTGACGGTATCTGTAACATTCCTGGATTGTTCTACTGCGCCACAACACTTGAACGTATTCGTAAAATTCCTATAATGCACTGCTCGCATTCATATAAAATTTGGACCTGGCCGCAAAATGTGCCATAGCCCGGGGTTAACGAGTTGTAGTTGACCATCCTCAACGAAAACTTTCCGCTCATCCTATAAACGAGTGGCACCATCCGTTTTGTGCCACTCGTTGAAGTAGGGACAACAACAATTTGTTACACCCTCTGTAGAAAAATGACAAAATTTTGCCAAATATGTAATTTTGTAATCTTATACAATTAAATTACAGCGCGATTTCAATTCAAATGACTCAATATTGATATTTAGCACAGAAAATGCACTGTGAGCTTCAAGTGAACAGTTGGCACTTCAAATTTTTTCGTGCAACACGGCTGAAGAAGGATACCGTACCCTATTCGCGTCAATACGTATATTTGAACGGCGTCTTTGATGAAATAGAGACGTCTCTGAATCTCTTTTGCGGTGCTACAAATTTTAAGATGCTATGTGCGGTTAGAAGTGTTTGTTTTGTTTTAGGAATTCGTTTCAATATACGAGTAGAATCCGGTAAAAAATGAATTGCTATGTGCGGTTAGAAGTCTTTGTTTTGTTTTAGGAATTCATTTAAATATACGAGTAGAATCCGGTAAAAAAATGAATAATTCTACGGTTCCGCTTACGTCAGGAAAATCGTACAACGAATCGCGGCTGGCATAAGTAATGTATTCGGCGGCCAAACTACACTGATCCATTTCGTTAGCGTCAAATTGTAATCCAAGTGGTTGCATAGCGTTGATAAGCGTCTAAAACGCAAGACGGTAGCGCAGCCAGGATTTCCATTCAGAAGAAGTCTCCAGGAGTTATACAACAGCAAAGGTTGAAATTTGAAGAATTCGCAAACGAAACGAGCGGAAAGCGTGACAAGCTAAACCCCGCGAGCAAAAAGTAAGACGTAATTTTAGATTTCAAGCGTATTGTAAACGTCGAAAAACATTTCTTGGTTCATGCTATGGGAGGGTAGACATCCACCGGGCCCCGCCTAGCTACTCGCCTGATAACATAAAATTAATAGTTTGCTAAGCTAGAATAAAACAGAAAGTTTGGATGATTCAATACGGTCGTGATACGGGTTGTCTTATGCGCGGGCCAATGTAAAGAACATGGGCGCAACAGTATTATAAGCTTATTCCGAAGCCTATTCCTAAGCCTAAGCCTAAGCCTAAGCGTAAGAATGAGTTTATTCATAAGTCTAAGCTTAAGCCTAAACCTAAGCCAGGCAAAAAATTAGTCTAAACCTTGGTTCAGCTTACTGTTTTCTAGTCTCACAGAAACACGTTCCGCCCCTGATCTTTACATGGGCCCATGCGCTGATTCAAAGCCAGCTCACCATGAGGAAGCTGCAAGCTTTTCAAAAAGGGTACGCAACTATTATTTCGCATGATCTTCTTCAAACGTCAAGACCCAATGATTGAGTGTGGCAAGTATGGAAGCACAATTTAGTGTTGCCTTCTGGTTGAACTTAACGTTTAGTCTACACGATTTTGGGTAAAATTGTAAAAAGTAAATTCTGTTTGCTACTCCCGCACGAGCGCAACACGTTTCTAAAATTGCATATCGTAGCTAATAGAGTCCTCGTTACACGACTGATTTTTTGGGCCAATGCATTAAAGAACAGGGTCATAACAGTAGTCTAAGCATATTCCTAAATCTAAACCAGTGCGTATAAGAACGAGTTTATATCTAAGCCAATGTCTAAAGCCTAATCCTAAACAAAATAATTAGTCTAAAGCTTAAGCTTACTCAATTGCATTGGCACGGAAAAATGTTCCGACCCTGATCTTTCCATGGGTCATTTCTCGTAGACGTTTAGCTCTTGGATCGATGAACAGCCCCGTAGCCTGCTGATCTTGCCAGGGTCGCTAATAAATGTTTAGGATTGGCATACAAGGATTTTAGACTTTACTTACAAATGAGGTTGGAATATTGTTTGGGGGGATATTTCTTTAGGGGAGGGCTAAGCGCCTCCTCGATCCCATAAACCTACGAATGTGTTGCAATTTGAAATTGAAGTATTTTAAAGCATACGTGCTGTCAAATATGTTTGTTAACGCTAGCTGTACGTTTGAATGACTCTATTTTCCGTTTGTAATTCTTTGACAAAATGATCTTACCACCATTATATCCAGTATATTGTGTTTAATATCAGATACATATTCGTCTTTCATTCTGAAATAAAATTTAAAATAGGCAAAAGTTAAATTTAATATTGTAGGCATCGTATAAGAGTGAAACACTGTAAATCCGAGTGAGTTGATTTTAACTCAGAATGAGTTGAATCACTCTCAGTCTGAGTTAGGACTTTCAGAACTCACAAATTCTGAGTCAGTAAAACTCACTCTGACTTAGTTATTCAACTTACACGGACTAAACTGAACTCAGAGTAAGAATCAAGTAAACTTAGAGTGAGTTAATGTTATCTGTTATTAACTCAAAAATAAGTAACTCTCTAGCTGAGTTGATTAACCAATTCATTGAAATTTACAGTGAATCTCGGCCGTCTATTCTCGCATCATTTGTCGTTTTCTGCTCAAACAGTAAGTTTAACACCAGGCAACGCTTTACGAAACTATGAGTGAAAACTAATTTTGTCAAAAATTAACCCTTTCTCACATGAATATTTTCTATTTCCCCTGAGACCTACTTTTATGTTATGATTCGAACTCCAGTGACTGGAGTGGGAGGCGTACACCATCACTCAGCTATAGGAGCTTGACGCTTGAGCCCGATAGGGCTCTCACATCTTGTGGTAATTTAGTACTATGTATACGTGTTGCAATTGTTAAACACGGTGCGATATATACCCATTTAACGTATATACACTGCGCTGAGTTGCCTACAGGCAACTCAGTGTGAGAAGGGGTTAAACGCTGGATTCGGCAATAGTCTCATTTGACTCGTCGTTGACTTAAATTTAACTAACAACCCAGTGAAATCAAACTTTAAATCGCATGGCTGCGATAAATGCGGCTCATGAGAAACATTTCTAGTCAATTGTTTACTCAAACACGCAACTGTTTATCTGTTCGGTATCTATTGAATTCATCTGGACATCCGATATATTCCCAGTGTTTTATGATTGTCGTTTTCCCTGCAGCAGTTTCCCCTAAAATATATATATATATATATATATATATATATATATATATATATATATATATATATATATATATATATATATATATAAGGCTTACACTTTAATGGACAGCAGGTTAAGGTTAACAAGTAGGCCGAGTTGGCAATATAAGTCAATCTGAACATGGCTAAAAAAGGTCCATTTACTATTGGGTCAACTAGAACATCATATGGAATTCGCAAAGAATATAAAAAGATTTAATTAAAAACACAGATAAACGGATATAAAAAGGCGTTCGCGTTTACAATTAAGAGTACGCAAAGTGCAATCGGAGGTGAAAAATACTGAAGCCTGAATAGGATCTATAAAGGTCGACAAATTTTGCCGAGGTAAAGTGAAACAGTAGTCAGGCGATGGGAGGGAGCATACGACCCTTTGGGCGAATTCTTCTGTAATATATAGCTTGTTTTTATTTTATATAAAATAATCTGCAAGATACATGGAATAAATTAAACCTTGAAATGATTATTACACCGCAGAAGAAATAGATATCTTACAACTTACCTAAAAACGTAATTGTTCTGATTTGTTGCGTATCGTCACGCGAATTGGCTCGAGTCAAGCCACAGTTTAACAAGCGGTGATTTCCGCGTTTATTAGTCGATTTACTGTCCATTAAACTATTAAATTTCAAAAATTTTAAATTTTAAAATTATTGAGGGGGCTAATTTTAAGATTTAACGGCAAAACTTACAGGTTACGGTTACCGGTCGATCCAGACAGGCGTGCTCTGGCATGCGTTCAGTTTGTGATGCCGCCTATCAGTATTCTTAATTATTAGTCTACACTGCACAAAATGATGAGTCACATGTCGAATTTTGACTCACCAGTTTATGTAGTCAGGAAAAGCCTATTTCGGAGAGAGTCAATTTGACACGCCATTTTTTGCAGAGTAAAAGCCTAAATCTCAGCGTAAACTAAGCCTAAACCTAATCCTAAGCAAAAAATTGGTTTAGAGCCTTAAACCGTATCTACTTCAGTTTCGCGAAACGCTACGGCCCTAAAAGTTGCAGGAGCCAAAAATTTCATTGCAAATTAAATAGTTTCGCAATTTTCGGGACGTTTAATAATTACATCATTTTGATCTCAAGTAAACAAACTCTGGCTCATACAAAAATTAGGCGCGGAACGTTTTCCTGTGGGACTGTAATAAAGTAATCTTAAGCTTTAGACTGTTTTTTGCTTATATATATTCGCTCGTCAACGTTTAGGTCAGGCCCGAAAACATAGACAGCGTCCTGCGAAACTTTAAGCCATTTCCTTTGATAAGAAGCTTAAAAATAAAAGCGTAATAAAAATAATTGGTATAAAACTAATAGTATATGCACTATACATCGCATTGAAAACTAGTAAAAGGAAGTAGAAGGACAAACCCCGAATGTCAACGTTTATGTCAAACTGGAAATCCTAACAAAAGACACACCTTTATACCTGAACTTTTAGGGTTGCGCTATACTTTTTGTGACGTGCGGCGCCGTCTGTCACGCGTCCTGTGCCGTCCGTCACGCGTCCTGTGCCGTCCGTCACGCGTCCTGTGCCGTCCGTCACGCGTCCTGTGCCGTCCGTCACGCGTCCTGTGCCGTCCGTCACGCGTCCTGTGCCGTCCGTCACGCGTCCTGTGCCGTCCGTCACCGTGCGGCGCCGACCGGCGCCGTCTCCGTCACAGTGCGGCGCATGTGAGGCACGGTGTCGGACGACGCCGTACGGGTGCGCACGATGACGGACGGCGCCGGACGTCGACTATAGCGCAACGGTTATACCTGAAGCTGTTGACTCTATAGGTTCACTAACAAATCCAGAGTGGGGTTAGGGGTGTACGCCCCTCTCGTCGGAAATTTTTTTGTGATAAAATGGTAAGGTGTTATCTTACAATTTTTCAACTCAGATAATATTTGGTGATAAAATGATGAGGTCCTTATTTTACAATTTTTGTATTTTATAACATTTTGCAGCCCGCCCCCGTCAGAATTTTTTCAAAGGTTCAGATATACTTAGCTCGGATGGACATCCATTTAAGGGCTCGCCGGGGAAAAACCAACATCCAAGACGGAAAAACGCAAAAAGAAATAAAACCCCCCAAAAACAATTACCCTTAAACAAAGAAACCCCACCCCCCAACCAAAAAAAAAAAAGAAACAAAAAAAACTCAAAAAAAATAAATACCCCAAAAAAAAAAAAAAAAAAGAATAAAATTCACCCAAAAAATTTATATCATACGTATTACTAAATAAAATTATTTAAAATAAAAATATCACAACAAAATTATAGAAAAAAAAAACAAACAATATTAGTATAATTTTAAATTAAAAAAAAATTTTTTTTTTAAAAAACAAAACAAACACAAACAAAAAAACAATAACTAATACATATAACTACCCCCCCACCCACAAACAACAACCAAATAAACAAAAAAAAATCCAACCCCCCCACTTTTAAACACATATTTAAAAAAAAAAAAAAAAAAAAAAAAAAATTTAACCCCAATTCTAACAAACAAAAAAAAAAAAAAATATATTATTCCATAAAAAAAAAAAACATTTATAACAAAAATAAAACAAAAAACATCAAAAAAAAAAAACAAAAAAAAAAAAAAAAAAAAAAAAAACAAACAAAACCACCCCCCACTCAAATCAGTGCCAAGACTTCAATTCGAGTGAAAATAATAAACGATACTGAAGGGATTGCTTATACTATACGAACTACGCTTGTAAATCCAATGTGGTTTCAGGGCCGAATTAAGTCGGTTAGAGGCCCGATTATGAGTTCTGATAGTCCTAACTCAGACTGAGTGATTCAAGACAGTCTGAGTTGAAATCAACTTACTGGAATTTACAGTGTAGAAGTGTCCCGAGTACAACTAAACGTGACCACGCAACTTTCTATCGCACTATCATAAGGTTGGGATCGCCAAAAATGTGGGGCATAGGCTTAGCTGCCGGGTCCCAAAATTGTAGAAACCCAAGTGCGTCCGCGGAAAATTATTATGTTTTAGGGGGGGGGGTGTACGTAGGGGGTACCCCTTCCATTGCAACTCAGAATTATGTAAGTACTTTTTGACCGAGTTAATTTGGGGAAACCAGCCAAATTTAGGGGGAGGCACGGCCCCAATACCCCCCGTGGGGACGCACGTGTATAGAAACCATCAAAATAAGGTAAATGCGAAGGGCTTCCTCGACGTTGGGGAAAATATTTTGCATACCCTTGTATATAACCCGGCCAAAATTACTATCAGCGCTCCCCAAAAATCACAGTGAATTTGATGGCTTGTTTTATCCATTGAAACATTAACGTCGGTTTCCGGTTGGTGGGAGGCCGATTTTGGTGGAAAGCCCTGGGTCCGAACTTGCTCTTTTAATCCGACAGTGGGGAGTCCATCCAGTCCTCGGCACTCAGTCGGGAACAGAACCAAAATTTTGTGCTAATAAAATTGCGTTAGGCTTCTTGCTGCTTGAATCGCTTTTGATTTTGAAACGCTTAAAATACAATTGTTTGAGCAGACGCCTAAGCCGCCCGTCCCGTTTGCTATTGTAAACGCAGAACATTAAGTGCACACTGCAAGAAATGGTGCGTCAAATTGACTCGAAGCGGACTACACAAACTGAGTCAAATTAGACTCCGCGTGTGTAAAACATGCGACTCAGTGAGTGTCGTATTTGACTCAGGACGAGTCGAATTTGACTCAGTTTGTGTAGTCCAGTAGAGCCTATTTCGGCGAGAGTCAATTTGGCTGAACATTCTTTGCAGTGCCGCGAAAGCAAAGTTTAATTCAGTAAAGTTATGTTTTGTCAAACCCAAGAGTACATAAATTAATTATACCAATGCTTACTGCGACAAACCTTTTTTCAAAAGGCAATACAAAAACGACTGTCCCGAGGGACGGGTTTCGCATGGGGTGCGGGGTGGGATGAAACCGTGATTAATCTTAAAACTGGCGGGGATTTGCACATCGTCACAGGGTTAAAGATTTTCAGCATATTCACTTTTAGTATGAAAATGTTATACACAGATTTATTTATATGGTGGTTCTACATGTCGACAATTGGATATGCCATATAAGCTGAGTTTATTATCAAGAGTCACTGGTTACTCAAAAAGGCATTTATTCAACAGGCGCTGCGCAAGATCGCAGTGTACAAACCGTAGAACAGACTGGGGGTGGCTTAGCTTGTTTCGCAAAGGTCGTCCTTATTATGGACTCTACACTTTTTTACTCAACGCTATTATTCTTTATGGCCCCTCGAGAAACTTTTTTCTCGAAGTGACCAATGTAAAGATCAGGGGCTGAACGTTTTTCTGTGAGACTAGAAAAGAGTAAGCTTTAGCTTTAGACTAATTTTTTTTGCTTGGCTTGGGCTTAGGCTTAGGAATATGCTCAAAGGAGGAGAAAAAACCCAAATTGTCTTGTCTTTTTGGCAGTTTCCTCACATTTACTGTAAATATGTTCAAACTATAATTCAGACTCGATTTCAACTCGTCAGAATTAGATAACTTTTGAAAACGTCGCCGTTTTGCACGAATTCAAAATCTAAACTGGAATTAGGTTTCGCTCAAAGCTGCCGACTATTTCTTAACCACTTTGACCATTAATAGTTACCGACGCACTCTTTTGCGATAAAATATACCAGCCAATACGCATCCAGGTTTGTTCAGTACATAGTGCTATACATGCCAAGGTTTTAATGTTAATTGTAGACCCAAATAAATGATAAGGGCTCATCCGGTTTCAATTCTCTGCGGGCTCTATTTGGAGCGACTGTATTAACCCGAATAAGTGAAGGATTAATATTTATTCTGACTGTTCAGAATTAACCCTCTTGTTATTCGGTTACGGACTGTTATTTATTATTAATTCACTTATTGTTAGTTTGACTCAACATCTTTCTGATTTATATGTTCTTCGTGAACAAAGCTGACTTTGATTCGAAGCATTTTTGTACATTGCCAGGTCTGTTAATACCCTATTCATTGATTTAAAATAAAGTTTGCTCGGGTTGTCTTAATAGGGCCTTTCTTCTGCGTACCCTAATGAGAAATACAGACTCGTTTTGATTTGAACCCAAAATTTACACTCCCTCTTATATTACCCTCATCTTGCTCGGGTCACTACACTGTAAATTTCAGTGATTTGATTTTAACTCAGAATGAGTTAAACCACTCAGTCTGAGTTAGGACTATCAGAACTCAGAATTTTGAGTTGATTCAATTCATTGTGAGTTAATTAACCAACCCGCACAGAGTCAACTCAACTCAGATTGAGAATCACATCAACTCAGAGTGAGTTAACGTTTGCTGGTATTAATTCAAAAATAACCAACTCGCTAGCTGAATTGATTAATCAACTCATTTGAATTTACAGTGTACCGAACGGACAGCGAATGACTTAGTCTCAGATGTTTCAACAGATCAAAGAAAGGCACCCAAAAACGGTAAATAATGACAAGGTCAAGCAATATTAATCATTTTTATCATACAGAATTTGTGCATATTTTGTATAATGTTTACAAATCAACGTGGTTTATATGCCACAAGCTAGATGACTACCAGCACGTTCGGGAACTGACAGGATGGCATGGATCGGTATGGGAACCCTCATGGAGATACCCGCACGAAATTTGTCCACGGGATGGGATGACGCGGGATGCGGTTGATACCTTTATCCATGACATCACTGGCCACAAAGATGGGCGCGAAATTTGAAGATAGTGTGACATTTGCTACTGCCTGCAACCTGCGGATGCAAATATAATTGTCGCGGGTATATAAAACGCGGGTCGAGTAAAGAAATCTTTACCCATTTTCGGGTTAAACCATTTAATCTTCACTCCATTTGTTTCGCTATAATTGAGACCCTATTGCCCGACTCTCGAGCTTGTGATTAGTCTTGGGGTGTCGTATTTCAAAACTTGTAGTCGGACGCTTTTGTAATCAACAATTTTTACCAGACCACCTATGATGCTTGTTATTGAAAATTACACATGATACGAACGATATGAAAGTTAATAAGCTATATTTACTTTAAACTGGTAAATTTTTAAACTTAAGATAAATCTAAGCTAACAGCACTTTTGTGTGTTTATTAATCGCTCGAAAAAGATGAAATATCCACCATACGTGATGTTTTTGAGTTAATAACAGTTAAATATTAACTCACTCTGAGCTGATTTATTGCAGGTGAGTTGATTAATTAATTCAGAACGAGTTCATTCAATTCATAATTCTAAGTTCTGAAAGGCTTAATTCAGAGTTCAGACTTCTGAGTGCATTAAACTTTATTCGGAGTTAATATCATTTAACTGGGATTTACAGTGAAGTTATCTTTTGAAATTATAAATTCTGTAGATAATACAGTTTTTGAAATTTTCATTCAAATTTTCATACGATTTTTCGTGTTTTAGCATTCTTTTCAAAATAGAGAATGTGTTCAACATCCAATTTTCGGCCAATGTATAGAAAAAACCCATATCTGTAGTATAAACATATTCCTATGCCTGAGCCTAGCGTCAGCCTACGCCTAAGCAAAAAATAAGTCAAAAGCTTATGCTTGCAGTATTGCAGTCCAGCAGAAAAACGTTCCGATGCTGATCTTTTTACATTGGCATAACTCTCTAAGACGAAAATGCGTTATTCATGCAATAAAGAATTGGTGTTTGTGTCTCTTAATCAACAGTTAATAACTGTGAAATTACCCCAAGAGTATTCTTTAACCGTATAAAATACTGTGGACTACTGAGTTTCTTAATTAAATTACTGTAGTGACCCGAATAAGAGGGGAGACTGATATTTATTTGGCCTCTTCAGGGGGTGCTCCCTCTTGTTATTCGGTTACGGACTGTTATTTATTTTGAACCAGCACTGCGCCACCCTTCCTTACTGATATATATCCGGTATTGCAACTATCCGTTAAATTAAACGGTATTTTCCCTGCACTAAAAGCTTGAGGTTATACTTAGGAATATACTTTAAAAATTTAAGTAAGCTTTAAAGTCTCAAACTCACATTATTAGGTCCTGGAGTCATTATGCGCTACAATTAGCGATAATTGACATTTATGGACTCTAATTAGGGTTCAGGAACTCTATCCGCTTACGCACTCTTATTAGGGATACTGACTCCTATTGATTGGGACTCAAAATGGGGATCCCCTCTTATTACCCCCTCTTTTATTCGGGTCAATACAGTACTTTTATATCCATAGTAACAATTTTCAAGCTTTGCAGCCGGTATAACTCAATACCGATGTTTTGTGAAACTCAAACGATTGAACTGTGATATCAGATTTGTCGGATATTCCCCGGCGCCCCCGACGCCGAGGAATATCCGCCGGCGCGCTAATACCCGGCCCTCAAGCTCCTGGAAGCCCTCGAGCCACCCTAAACCCCCCAACAACAATAATAATAATAACAACAGCAACCTACAAACTCCCCCTTCCCCACTACTTGGTTACGGTAGTACCTTCGATGTGCCCGTCAATTCAAATGTCACAGTTATTCGTAATATCAGTTGTTCGTAATATCACAGTTGCTGAGTATTGTTTATATATCACAGTTACAAATCACAGATATATTTTCACAGCGTTTCACCGACTAGTTGACAGTGATATATCACAGCAGGTGTGCAGTATATACGAGTAGCCGCATTGTTTACCAAGCAGAGCTATTATACGGGAACAGTTGGTGTAAAAGTTGTTATTGACAGCAAAAAGGGTCGATAACCCAGAAACCTCAGGCTTACTGTTGTTATTGCTCGTTTGAATTTAAATTTAAATGCTTTCGCGGTTTAGATTATCCGGGCTAGCGCGCCAAAGGCACCCAGGCGTGGACTGCCCCGCAGTCCAGCCTGGCTCCCTCCCCCTTCCAACCTAACACCACGATTGCGATTATTTTATGAAGTATTTTAACATCGCTATTCAAGCCGACTCTTAGCGTATTTTTACTGGTTTTCAAGCAGGAGATTTAACGGTTAATAACCAGTCAAGAAACTGTCGGATCGACTTCAAACTTTACACCTAGAAGGTTCGAGGAAATCTCTATTAGGCTACATAAAAATTATTTTGGCCAAGAAGGCCTGCGCCAAGAAAACTTGACGCTATATTTCGAACCCTAATTGCGAGTATCCACAAGATTGTGACAGTCTAAAGTCTCGTGTGCGTCCAAAATGAAATTTGTATGTGGCTCAAGCCACTTGTAATTGCGTACAAAAAACGCGTATAATACAGTTTTTGTATTTGTTATATTATGGAGCCGCTTAACATGCCATAGGGCAAGGCCCGCGCGGCAGGTTCAACGGCTCCCTATATGGTTTTAACTCAATTGCATTCAGATTCCGTAATTAGCGTAATCGAATAGCACTTTTAACTCGCGCTCTTGCACTCATTTATTATCATTGGGTTAAACGATCGCGGCTAGCGATCGAAATAATTTCATCTGCTTCGGCCTAGTATTATTTTCGTCGGTCCACGGACCTGATTTAGAGCGTCGGCGTAAAAATAAGTCTAAAACTAAAGCCTATAACAAAAAACAGTTTAAAGCTTAAACCTTGGTAACATATTGTCAAATGTGTATA
>JASANG010000019.1:0-34226 GCA_030248215.1 Enoplolaimus lenunculus
GAGATTTGTAAATGTTGCCACAACATTTTAAAGATGTGAACGACACATTATTTTATACTGTTGTACAAATAATTTAGCAGATTTATTTAATTAGAAAATATTTAGTCGTATATTGTGTAATTTAATTGAACCCTGAATGCAATTGGGTTAAAACCTGCAAGTGTTTTTTAAAGGAACGGGCTGAAAGTTTTTTAAACGTAATTTTGTAAGCAATCAAAAGTAATCAGTCTTTTATTTTCAGAGCGTGACTTGAGTTTCAGCAACACCAAACCGTGATAAGCCGTGCCAACTGACTAAAAATAGACTGTCCAGCCAAACTAATAGCAGTTCGCGAAATAAATGCCACTTTCCGATAATAATAACAATAGATTGCTTTGTAAACTGCACTCCAGTAAAATAATAATAACCGTTCGTCAGCTAAATTTTCTCCAAAAATATAACCATTTGCAAAGTAAATTCCAGTCCAAAAAGTAATAATCGCTAAATAAATTTCCAATTTGTGTGGTGCTCGGTATGAATCCATTTTGCATAATCGGAAAAGTCTGCAAGATTAACCAATTCGGCCAGTGAAACAAGCATAATAGTTTGCAAAATAAATTCCAGCGAAATATGCTCACTTGCTCAGAAACAATTATTTCGAGCCAGTATAAAAGTTGCAATTGAAATTCCTGAATAAGCGAAAATGCTAATTGTTTTAGAAACAAAACGAAATTGGAATGTTACGTTAACCATTCAGAACCATAATTTGAATAAACTGCCATAAAGGAATCAATTTTGAAAACACGAAACGGAACCAAGCGATATCCTGATATACATAAATTAATCAATAACTGGAATGTGAATTATTTTAAAAATGGAAAGCAATGCAGGACATAGAGTCATAAAACACATCTGTGACATATCCGTCCGTTATGTTAGCATCGCCCCCGCGCGCGCAACAAAACTTAGACCCTCGAATTGTAATTGCCGTTGGAAACAGAATAGAATATGACTTCGTGTAGAAGTTTCTGCCACAGTTCAAACAAGAAAAAACTAAAATCAACGAACACAATTAGACATAAAATACAACAATAGCTGAGTATCAATATATCTTACAAATGAAAGCGAGAAATGATAGTGTATACCGAAACAAAAGTAATTCATATATTTCATCTAATTAACTAGCGATGGGCATCGAATAATTTTCGTATTAAAATTTTGGATGTTCCGTTAAGTTCACTCCTTAATATTTGTCCGAATAAACAGGAGCAATGTATTATGAATACAATGTGCTTTTGCAACAGGCAGTTGCAAATCAATCTGCAACAAATGTTAACGCCTAGATTGCGGGAACGAGAAACATTCCAACAATCAATGATTGATCTATTTTCATTCATGGATATTCGTGAATCAATTGTTTATGCAGAGTGGTCATATAACTTTATGGAACTTTATGGCATAAATCCATCCGGGTTCATTTTTGATTTCACCGCGCCAATCAGTGATTTGGCAGTTTTCCGTCAATCTTACGTTGACCTGATTACAACAACAGATGGTGGTGCGTATATGACAGCGTGTGAATCCGCAGACACAGTCTATTTTGATACTCAAGTCAGGTAAAACGCTCGTTTTTGTTATTTTCTAACATATTGTCCCCTTATCAAGATTTGAACTCAACGCAAACTTTTTGTGTCAAATTTTATTCATTAGTGCAATCACAAAATATTGAAGAACAACTATGGTTGTATGTGCCATGTTTTCTGGCACCTAGGTATACGAAACGCGTCGAGTGATGTAGTATCGATAGTACTATATAACAATTTATGTAATAAAACTGCTCACAATTTTTTGCAACCATCCTGAAATGGGGGCTTACATTATCCGCAGTAAAAGTTAACAGTCAATTAGATGTGTGACTGGTTTAATTTTATAATTTTGGTATTTAATTTCTATTAAAAATGACAAGGCGCTTCTGGTTGCCTTAAAATAGAATGCATCAACATCACGAATAGTTCATTTTATTGCACGTCAGATTTAGAGTTGAATCTAATTGCGTTTTAAGCTAAATTTTAAACTTACTTTTTAAATGTTCAATTCCGTGGCATAAAATTTGCTCATTTTCACAAAGGTTTTGTTGCGCTATATATGACATCCATTATAACGCGCCCTGTGCAATTATCTGTATAAGATGCACTAAAATGAAGTATTGAACGCCACTGCCTTTATGGACACAGTTTTAAACAAATGGTGAGAAGGACTTTAATTACAAACTTAATGCAGTACGTTATGCATTGCATTCTTGACCTATACACAAGCAAAATAAAAGACGATTTGCTTTCTAGCATTTGTTTTTTTTTAATTTAACATTGTTCATGCTGAATTTTTAATTCCTCATGTTTTAGAAACGAACGAACGTCATTACGTGAAACTTTGTCAACAATGCTCCGCATTGGCGACGCTGCATCGTTTAACCAAGCATTTGTTAACTATATTCGAACGTTTAGCCAAAACACTGAACGCCTTTACATTGTGCTGGCCTCAATGAAATCTGTTGGTGACGAATTGCGTATTGAATTGCCAATTTCATTAAATACCAATCGATATGAAGCGGATATTTCAAATCTAGTAACAACAACAACAACACAAATCATAAACACCGACGCCCAATCATTTTTCATGGACTGCACTATTGTCAACAATGTCTTGATTGAGGAAAATACACAGTAATTTTATTCACACGTTATAATGTGTGCACTCCGCAAACGCATCGACCCTAACACGTTTTGAATACCCAGTAGATATGTCCATACTGTTAAATAATGTTTTAATCAGGACACTCATAACGAAACTTTTCTATTCAGTAAACGGTAGTTGCAACCTCGTTTCTTGTAAGGTCGTGAATATTTAGTCTTGTTTTCAACTGGAACAAGTTTCTGTACACGCTGAAAATTAACGGTTGCGATGTTGCATGTCATGTATATTCTACAAAACAGTGTATGAAATATTTTAGTTATCAGATCCAAAAATTGTCGTGTTACTTTCAGGACAGTAACTGTACATTAAGTATATTCCTAAAGCCTAAGCCTGCACATAAGACCAAACCTATTGGGTCATCCATGTGATACTGTCTGCGCTGCTGTAAAAAATTGTACCCAAATGCGAGTCCCTAAGTTCCTAATTGCAGCGTTTTATAAATTATATATCCAAAAGTCCCACACACTATGTGTACACCCGGCTGACAACAGAGAGTCCCTCTGAACAGGGCATATTTTGTCACACAATCGCACATACAGATATCTGTTTGTCAATACGTTATAGAAAGGACACCTGTTTCCTGTTTCCTTCTGAGACTGTCAGAAGGACATTCGCTTATTGCATAACACAACGTCTAATCAAAGGGACTCTGTAATGCGATTATACTGAGGCTATGCGAAGGAACTCTTATAGACAGACACTGTGTCCAAACAGTGTACATTGTCCCAACTCCCTCCGAACAGAGTCCAAATATCAAAAAAAGTATTGTATTGAACTGCCCTTGCAAACAAGCGGGTGGACAATGCGCCACAATTTGCATAAAAATTGTTGTGAAACTTTGACACAACGGGTTGCATCGTATTCTTTTTTAAATTTAAACACTGCTGAGGTTAATATGCGTCAGTCTTTGGTCAATGACAGCAACGTGTGATTTTACCGGTGATCTATACGCAGCGGGTTTGAGATTAACGGCAACATCCACAACTTTTTGTAAAGGTCGACTATACACGGTAGTGCTTTCAGTTGAATACTTTTACAGATCTAATTATGTTGAACTTCAAGTTCTATTCGACCGCGTGAGTAGAGAGGAAAATTTGGATTTGGTGGAACAATTTATCCTGCTCTGGGATACAATGCCTGTTGAAACTGCAATCAACATGATCAACGTTTTTATTGACTTTGCAAAAACCGTTCGTGTTCAAATTCCTTTCGAATTTGAAACTTCGGGTTCAAGCTACACGTTAGCTTCAACGTTTGTGGAGCAGTTACAAACTGATACAACTTTGAGTACGAAAATTACCGAAGGTGCAACAAACAGTCGGCAAGGAATCAAAGCTGAAGCACAAAGGTAGTCCATTGTCTGAGCTAATAGATATATGAAACATCCTTGCTTGTTGCTCCAGGCTTTAACAATGCCGATGCGGTCAAAGTTTTATACGGCAATTTGTCCGGGTGGCCTTTTGTTCCGACGGCGTTTGTCCAGGCTATCTTATTTTTAAGCGGCCTTCGGTCTACGCTGCCTTTTCTCAAAACGGACCTTTGTCCCGGTGGCCTTTTGTCCGGACGGCCTTTCGTCCAGGAGATTTTTTGCCCGGTCGGCCAATTGCCCAGGTGGTTTTTTGTCTGAACGCCCTTTGGTCAAGGCGGCTTTTTAAGGCGGCCATCTGTTTGCTGGCCATCTGTTCGACTGCCTTTTGTCCGGAAACTGTGCTTTAAAACACTACATGCATTCCCGCAAATGCGTTTTGGACAGAACATTGCTCAAGACTGTCATAAGTAAAAAATACAAAGTTCAAACTCTAGCATCATATAATCTGTAACATAATAATTTGCTTATGTTATCACAAGTATGTATGCATGCAAGTGGAAGCATACATATTAGATTGGCAGGCAATATGCCGAAAATAGTTGGATATTAACCATTTCTCGCAAGAATACTTTCTATTGCGTGTAAGGACATATATTAACCGAAGATTACAATCACCAGTTTATCGCGAGCACTGAGCCGCAGAAGCTAGACACTCGAGTTGGACGGACTCTCACGTTTTGTGGAAATTTTGTACTGTTCATACACGTACTCATTGTTCAAAAATACATATTGTATACAGATTTACGTCTACGCATTGCTACAGTTGCTCACAATGTACTCTATGCGAAAAGTGTTAAAAACAAAAAGTGCCCTACACGTGATGATGGCAGACAACTACGAATTTTTTCAACATAATACAATATACGCTAGCAGAAAAATGTCACTCTATTGTCTGATAGGGACAAAACGTATCCAGGCCCCCACAGTTAGAACTTAACTCTTGCATTAGTTAAGGGTATGAAATTCAAAGTTTAAATACATATTAGCTTCATTTTTGCATAAAATTTTAGGACGTACGATGGAACACTGAGTCGATTTTTTGAAGCTTCTCTGCGCAATCCAAGCAGTTTCGTTCAAGACTGTGTTGATTTTATTGAATCGTTTTCCGACACTACTGTCGCAATTACTTACATTGAAATATTCTACAAAACTTATTTTGATTTTGGAGTTTCTCTAACGTCGGTTGGATTTCCCGAATTAGACTTTAGTTCAGATGACACTGAAAAAATTATTGGAGGGTTTGTAGGAAGTTTAGTTGCAATTGAAGATCAGTCTGAATTGATTAAAGCCAGCAAGAAAGTTCAAACTTTTTTCGAAGCTGAATCTCAAAGGTACGTTAGATCTGCGCATGCCTGGATCATTTAACAATCACTTTCTGTATTTTATTGTTTTACTAATATCACTCACCCGTTATTTGTGCGCTCCGAACATGCGACGAACCTACTGTTTTGAATAGACAGTATATATGTCCATATTGTTTCCAAAAGCAATTTCGTTGCATCACTTGAGACGGAAATTGATGGACAGTTAGTCGTTTTTGGGAACAGTGTATCTGGATAATTCAAGAGGGTGGTTATAAACTTGGCACAAAATAACAATTTTGAAGGAAATTCAAATTTCGACAATAAACTAAAATTATGGCGGGAAATTTAAATTCTGACAAAAACATTTAAATTTTGGCGTGCAATTCAATTCAAATTTTGGCGGAAAATTATAATTTTGGCGGAAAAATTCAAATTATAAAGGAATTTCAAATTTTTCGAAAAAAATTTTTGAAACAAAAATGTCCGCTATGCCGCATGTGCAAAAGTTGTATAAACCACGCAGATAACTGTACTGTCGGACGTTGCATGTTCGAAGCGCATGCATTATAGCGTGTGAGAGGTAAAAAACCATAAATTAAAATTTGGAATCTGTGTGACAAGAAGAAAATTACAACATTGCATTTGTGGTCACTGAATTAGTCTAGGACTAGTGGGTTGTAAACACATCATTTGTCCATAAGCAGATTGTTTTAGTAATAGCAATTACGGATACAAATATAGACTTTGAATCATTTTTACAGTAAAATCATTCAAATTAGCGAACAAATCCTATCCCGCTCGCTCACCGATATTGATGCGTTATTCGTTGGACTAGAAACAATTGTATCAAACTACGACGCAGACATGTGCGTAAGCATCGTTCAACAACTGGCAACAGAATATGAACAGGTTACGGGATTAACGTTTCCAATTACACTTGATTTATCAAAAGGTAACGAAGTGTCAACGCAACTATTCAGTACATCGCTGCAAACCGTCAAAGCTGATGCAACAGTGTCTGGTGATTTGTTCAATAACGTCAAGCAAGTTGAACAGTCGCTTGAAAATAAAGTGATCACGTAAGCAATAAAACTTTGTAAAATTTTACGACGGTGGAGCTATTTAAAGGCTTGCTCGTATCATTTTGTAATTGACCAATCTTAATTAAAAAGGCATGCCACTGGAATACTGGGACAATGGGAAACTAGAAGACTGGTAGAATGAGGGCCTAGAAGACTGACACTAGAAGACTGGAAGGCTGAAAGACTAGAATAATGCACGAAATTTTTTATTTTGTTTCAGCATTTTTATCGTTAGCTGTGTAATTGTTATGATTATTCTATACACTTTATGAAACCTTTTTGAAAAACTTTTTAATAAATTTTTAAACTCTGTGTCAAATGTTTTGATAACACACTATCCTGATATTTCACAGCACTGTAATGCACGATATTTAATCTTTACACCTTCGACAGATTGTTCCCACACAAGGGTTATTTTGTAATATACGCAATGCTTTGTGACATGGCGGAAACTATCTGGCGAATGTGGAAAATTTAAATTACAACACTGTGATATCGCAGGATTATGCCTTTTAGAAAGATTTTTCAAGAAAAAGCTCCATAAAGTAAAGAGAATTGTAAAAACTACAAGCTAACGGGTAAAATGTGCAGCACCAAAATGATAAATTATGTGCACTTTCTATAAAGAATGTTAAATTACAACTCCTGAAAGCCACCTTCATTTGACAATTCCTTTGGCAGAGATATTTTCATCACAATGGGCTGACAGTGTGAAAAATTTGGATTAAACGGCTCGGATATTACTTGAGTACCAAGACGGGAACTGAACTGACAACTTGCACTATATATGTGAACTTTTGTAAAAGAAAGTATACCTAAAGGCTGAGCACTTATATAAACCTACTGCGAATTTTAAACCTATTTAAAATTCTATGACACTGTGGGACTGAAAGACTAAAAATAAGAGACTGAAAGACAGGACATTGAAACATTGGGACACTGAGAGAATCTGAGATTCTGGCACTCAGAGACTGAATCACTGTGGACCAACAACTGTTAGACTGGTACTCCGGGAAATTACAAGACTGGAAAACTGGGACACTGGATGACATATAAAGTTCGGTACACTGGGAGAGTGGAAAAAGCAAATTTTGTACATTATATACTGCCAAGACGGTGTTCAAGTTTGTTTTAATATTTGAAATAACAACTAGTATTCTCACATTGCAGTATCTATAGATGCCAAAGTTGAAAATGTCGCTTGGTAAAAGGTTTAAAAACTGCGGCTTATCTTGCAAACCCTCAAATATTATACTTGCAGCAAAAAAGTAATGCAAGTAAAACTTTAGAGAAACAAAATCGGAAATTGAAGAAGTTATCACGCTTGCAATTTACGATGAAACAACGATGCAAATTATCATCGAGTCGTTGCAATATTTGGCGTACGATGAAATGCTAATAATGATCAAAACGTACGAAGACGTTTTTGAGACGTATGGAGTGGAATTTCCCATTAAATCTGAGCAAATCGTAAGCGATACCAGCATAACTGGACAATCGATTGTTCAAACAGTAACTGAACAGATTGAAGTAGTTGATTCTGCAAAATTCGCAAGCGAAGTGACCACAGCGCAAGGTGGATTAACCGTTAAAAGTCGAGCGTAAGTTTGCATTTTTTCAACATAATGGTGAGCGAAAAATTACACAGTTTAATTAATAGTCAATTTTGCCAATTTTAAAAACCATATAATGTAAATGGCGAGTTTTTAATTCACGCAAATTAGCCGACCAAGAGCGACAACGAGAGTTTTTCGACCTCCTCAAAATATTTTCTGAACAAGTTTTTCTCGACTGCTTGCAAATTACGCAGAAAATTAGTGCGCGTTCTTGATTATGCAAACACTATTTAGTTATAGACATTTTTAAAACGATCATATGATTTTGACAGACAATGTGGGGAATATCATATGATATGGAAAGACAAAACGTGACCGATACGTGATGTTAGCAGACAATCACTGTTTTGGAATTTCATATTGGGATACATCGCAGACAAAATGTTACCCAATATATAGAACGTGACAAAACGTAACCCAGCTGCACCATTTATAACGTGAACCCCGCATAAGCCTAATAGTTGTTGTAACAGCCCAGTAGCTAACTACATTCAAATCAAAAGCTATATTTTAGCAGCGATTATTGATATTATTTCGGTTGTAGGGAGTCTTTGCTTCAAATTGCAAGTTTTTTCAAATCGCTTGATGTTTCATCGACAACTATAGCAGTTGATATAGCAGAATTTTTCTCGGAATATCAAAGTTGGGAGCTACTCGCACTCGGGAACGTGTTTTTGGAAACACTGATAAGCAGCGGTGTTGATCTTGGTATCGCGGCACCACAGTCGTCTGATGATAATTTCGATGTAAATGTGTGGTCAACAAATTTTATTACCAAACTGAAAGAAGTTTCTTCCGCAATATGGTCAAGTTCGCTCACTACTATTGTAACTGTACAAACTGAAATTATTAAAAAGTACGACAAAATGCATTGTGTTGATTACATTATTGCAACGCATAACGAACCTCAGTAACTATTTTATTGCGAAGGTCTTATTGTATTACTTACCAGGTGTATAAGCAACTGATCTAGAATACGAACAAAGTATCCTGACACGAAAAACCCAGCATATGCTGCTATTTTGCACAAATTTTGTTCTTTGGTTTAAGCATTTAAAAACAACTGTCACCAGTTGATAATATAAAATATGACCTTAACATGTGTCACAGCCAACGCTGTACCTTCCATTTTAATTTAAGAGACACGATCGCTAGCTTAACGCAAATGTTTGAAACTGTATCAGCATCAGAATCGACGACGTTAATCTCAGAATGGAAGAAGTACGCCCAAACTGTTGATTATACGCAGGCTAATTTTGCACTTGAGTACATGGTCGATTATTTAAAAGCAATTGGTTCTTCGTTCAATTTTGAAATTAGCACACAACGCAGCTCCGAAACATCCAGCGGCTCCAGTTTTGAATCTAATATGCAAAGGACCGCGTTTGCGACAATTCAATCATTCACAGAAGCTTTAGAAAAAACAGAAACTTCTGTTATTGAAACTATAACGTCATCGTTGACAACGGAGACAAAACGTTTATTTGATGTGTAAGACACGTACTTTGCGTTTAACTAGAATACATTTTGACGTGTCTCAGTGCTACTTGCAAACGTTCCACACGTTGCAAATGAACTTAAAATTTAATTATTATAAAGTATAAAACATTTTAAATTAAATTCGGTCATACAGGATCAATTACACGTGAATTTTTGACAATTTCAGATTCACATATTGCTGTATTTCTCTTAAAACCTATAATCAGACTTATTTGAATTGTTATTTTTATTTTCAGATTCTGTTTCTAGTCATAAAACCATTATTCTTTAAAATATTAGGCCAGCTTTCAAGAATAGTTCGTTTATATTTCAACAAAACTGTGCGATTTTTATTATTTTAGGTATACCATTTTTAAAAACTTACAAGTATTTCGATTTGAAGTCAAACGTTAAAAAATCTATTTTGGTAGCAACTTTAGTTTAAAATTTCCGTTGCGATCGGAATTTACTAGAAGTTAGCATTAAAATTATGATCTGCGTATTTCATTACATAAAAGGTTTTGCTAAAGTAAAAAAGAGACTATACACCACAGGCAAAGCTGTCGATTACGCATATTCGTTTCAGCAATGTCTACAAAGAATACATTGAATTGTCAACAAAAATTGAAAATCTTGGTGCTTCAGTTACATCGGAGCAAATTACTTCACTACTTACCGAACAATTTTCAGCCTTAGTAATATCAAGCCAGCGTTCAACTCTAAAAGTTTGGGAAACATTCAGCAACAACCAAGGTCTAACAACATTTTCTCAGATGATTAAAGGACTACTCACAACCGCTGAAGGAATCAAGGAATCGTATTCGGTTACCCAACTTTTCTCTGCCGAAGTTGCGAAAGTTGCCGCAAGCACATTATCGTCTGAAATTATTTCTGCAAAAACGGCTGCAGAATCTAAGCTTAAGTAAGTATATTACCGACTGTGCGCTTGAAACCTGTTTTGTCCCCTACCCGTAGTAGGATGTAGAAACAACCTATATACATAGGTTGCTAGCTAGCTACTGCCCATATGGGTACCTTACGGTTGTAGCTATGGGTAGCTAGTCTTCGGATTGTTACCCATATGGGTGCCTTGTGTTTGTTTTAAAAATATTTATAGTTTGCGTAATTTTTTAGATTATTTCCAAGGATATATTTTAAAAAAGACTAAACCAGACTTGTAAAACAAAACTCACTGTACTGAGCCGTTTTAAAGTGCAAGCTTGAAAGTGCATTATGTTGGCATCAATATGGGCTACGAGCAGACATCTTGACTCTACCCATATGGGTAGGTCAATATTTCAGAAACCTAGCTATGTGCAACATTTTATTTTCTGTTGGTATCCATATGAGTAACAAAAAGTTAGCGTGCACCGTAATGGGCATAGTGACAAAATGAATACCAAGCGCACAATTTGTAACGTAAACCCCGCATTAGTCGTATTAGTACCGGTTGATTAAAATTTAAAACATGACCATGTGCTTTAATAAATTCAAAGACGCTAACAGATGCTATTAAGTTTGGTGCAAAAATATACCTAAGTGAATTACATTACCATTTTACTTAATTCAAATCAACATTTTATGACACATTATAAACATGTTGTACGCACTACAAAAGTCAGTACCTTTAACTCCCTCGGCCGCATAACTGAGATGTAAGGTAATGCACCATCTAGGTTATACTGCGCTCGCCAATGTCAAAAAATGTCCATTGTTTCATTGCAGTTTATTCTTAGGACATGTTCGAAAAATGATAGGATATTTGGACAACGTCTATCTTCTTGCGCCAAAAATAGAATTTATCGAAAAATTTGAATTTCACGCTTAAACTTGACTTTTCGGGCCAAAATTTGAATTTCTTTGCCAAAATATGAATTTTGCCGCCAAAATTGAAGCTTTCTCGCCAAAATTGAATTTTTTCCGCCAAAATTTAATTTTTCTCGCCAAAATTTGAATTTTCTGGCAAAATTCGAATTTCCTGCCAAAATTCTAATTTCACACCACAATTTTGATTGCGCCACGCCAAATTTGAATTTCCGTGACAAAATTTGAAAAATCATAAATAAATTTTAAACTCTACAGCTTTAAATTATTGCTCGAACAATTTGTACTGTATTTTAAAAGGGTGATGTTTTTTACACACTATTTTTGTCCGGTAACTTTATTTTGTAGGTCATTTGAATAGCTAGCTAAAATTTTTGACACTATTTTTAGAGAGTGTTCGTAAATTAGCTAGGTATTAAAAAGGTGGGACATTTTTTGACATTGGCGAGCGCAGTATAACCTGTATCGTGCATAAACGTTTCAGTTCATTTTCTTTGCAATAAAACGTCTAAGCATGTAGTGTGTTACGCCACTTTCTTATTTGGGACTGCAACCCCTATGAATCCCTAATTTTAAGAGGCACTTTGCAGAAAGGGAGCCTGTCGTACTCCAACGATGAACACTAAACAGTTATTGTGCCAGAACTCCAAAAACACGTACTGCTTGGGGTACTTGAACGTGCGGCGAAACAATATTCGCAGTTTCATCGATACATGATTTTATTTAGAAGATGAATTAAAAAACGAGCCCTGTACACCGCTGAAACGTAATACAAAATAAAAGTGCGAATAAAGATATAAAGTATACATACACAACAATCATTTTAAAATCACAGCAGTATATACATCAGCAGTACCTAACATACTGAGCAAAACTGTGCGTATTCTTTGAATTCAGATACATCATTGACCAGTAGTAAACAAAAGCAGCATATAATTCTGGTATATCCAATCGGACAGGACAAAACTTGTTCTCGTTGCGAAGCGTGAGAACAAATGTTTGCAGTTTTCCTTGACTTTTGTCACTGTTACGTTTCGGTACATGTGCAAGGTATGTAAAGCAAAAGCAGTAAGAAGCAACTAAGATTTTTGGAAAACTTATATGTTTTTAATAAAAAACGAATTGAGCGGAACTTTGAGCAGAAACTATATGTTTTAAATAATTGATTTTGGCTTGTAATTTTAGAGAGTTGGAAGAAAAGGACGTGGCTGCAACAACAACACAAGGTATTAGCTGAAGTCTGTTTTTAGAAACATGACAGCCTGCTTAAGTTCAATAAGAAGGAAACTAATAATTTTAGAACGCGTACAAAATACAAAATGTTACCACAACACTATTCATTGCACGTACAGCCAATCCAGTGGCTTAGCCGCTCAATTAGTGGCAATATATAAGATCCACTAAATTATAATTGCTTAAAGTGCATATGGGATTAGTTTACCGCATAATTATAAACGATCCAGTTATTATAAATGGTGCAAATTTGGCTGGTTTTGAATTTGCTACTGACCTAAACGGGTTTAATTTTATATTTTAAAAACAACTGTTTGCGAGACAATAGTAATTCGGTAAAAAATTTAGAAACTCTTGCTGTGAAATTCAGAAAATCAAAATTATGAATGCTTATCCATATGAAGTTTAAGCTGAACATTGAAGATTTTACAATACAAACGATGAAATTAAGTAAGCCTTTCTTAGGAAATAAGGTAAAATTGTTTTATAGTTTTAAGCACTTAAATTTGAATTTCATTACATTGCAGCGCAATCAACCCAAGATGGAGCAACTACACCCGTCACAGGTGAAACACAGCAGCCAACAGAAAGCGATGGTTTAGGAGATGACGATGAAACGACTGAAGGTTAGATGTGGGGTTCACATCAAAACTGGAGCAATGTGGGACATGATTTGTCCCTGTTAAAGTAATGGGTAACATTTTGCCTGGTTGTTAACTCTGTATTACATTCGAAAAACCATGCTTGTGTGCTAAATCCAAACGTGAACCACTCCTTTGCATGTCAATGTCATATGACATTTACATTGTAATTTGTCAACATCATACACTTTTAAAGACGTCTGCGAAGGTATTGCACAGCTACTTTCCGTGTATTGTTTGTCTGCTATCTTGATGTGACATTCAATGTTTGTAGTGCAATATCATATGATACTCGAAATATTGTCTGCCAATATCATATGATACTCGAAATATTGGCTGCCAATATCATATGACATGTTTGAAAATGTCTGCAAAGTTATGGGCGTACCCTGACCCTAACCATAAACATACCCGTTCCCCAATAAAGTCTTTTTAAAATGTCGCCTCCGTTAACGGTGTCATATACCTATTTTTCTCGGTAAATCCGGCGGATCTCTCCCTTACATCAGAAAGAATGGCGTTTGTCCCATGGACGAATGAATAGTAGTCCTATACGCGAATAACGCCGTTCCTAAATAATCATCTCAGTTTTTAACTCGGAGTTCCACCAATGGCCTCTGTATTTTTATTAATGTCTGAATCCATCTTTCAATTAGTCCGTTTGCCTGGTGGTGATATGGCATACTATAGGCGACTCTTGTCCCCAACCTTGAAAACTCACACATACAATTCCGACACGAAAGCCGGACTCTGATCCGGCAAGATCCTCCTCGGTATTTCGTACGTCGGCACCAACATATCCATAATTAAGTCTAGGGTAGTTCGCGCTGTCTGATCCTTAGTCGCGTATGCTTCCGGCCATTTGGTGAAGTAATCCATAACGCATACGATATACTTATTACCCGTTTCCGTTGGTAATAATGGCCCGACTGCATCCTCTCCCAACATGTGAAATGGAGCGACCGCAATTAAGTCTAGGGTAGTTCGCGCTGTCTGATCCTTAGTCGCGTATGCTTCCGGCCATTTGGTGAAGTAATCCATAACGCATACGATATACTTATTACCCGTTTCCGTTGGTAATAATGGCCCGACTGCATCCTCTCCCAACATGTGAAATGGAGCGACCGCTTTTATGCATCATCCACTTTATTTTGCGTCCATGCTGTGGAAATAAAAGCCCCCAAATCACTAGTAGTGAATTGAAGTTTAAACACACTGTTAATTGATCGCGTAATAATAAATGATCGCATAATATATAAAACTGATATGCGTGAAAACAGGAGATATATAAAACATATTTAACATTTCATGGGCGATCACAATGTCAAACGTCTGCTTGATGTTTTCAAACACGCGCCTGTAGAAAAAGTTTTCCACCCACTGCCTTTGAAACAGGGTGCAAATCAACGGTGTTACAACAGCCTAGGTACATTAAACAACTGAAAAAAATGTTTTTAATCCACACTCCCTTGTACTCCTATCTGGAGAAAACAATACCTTTTAAAGGGACTCAGAACAACACGCAGCTAAAGGAGAGGGACGGAGTCCTGAAAACTTTTAGCCCTGTTTGTAGAAGCTAATTAAATGAAATCTCCGCGGCCTCTCTAGCAAACGAGCTGGCTACGTGTTTGTGTGCAGCGTAAATGAATAACGCAGTATTCGACGTCGGTCTCCTTCAAAGCTTGAACTTTAAGACTAACATATATAATTCATCATAAATAAAATCTTAGATTGTTTATCGCATCATACGCCACACACGTCTTTGTAAAAACTCAAATTCCTTTTTGCCAAATTTTCCAGAATCTGCAACAGTAAATTGAAAATTATAAAGTCATAAACTTCATTTAAATTTACCATTTGAAAATTTGCTGTTTTCTAATTTCCCACTTGTTACTTATGGATCATCTACGCTATACTGCACGCGCCTGTGGAAAAAGTTTTCCACCCACTACCTTTGAAACAGGGTGCAAATCAACGGTGTTACAACAGCCTAGGTACATTAAACAACTGAAAACAAATGGTTTTTTATCCACACTCCCTTGTACTCCCTTCTGGAGAAAACAATACCTTTTAAAGGGACTCAGAACAATACGGTACTTTAGCAATGCATTTACAAAATATATACAGACACAAGTGTAAATTTTGTGTGCATGTGCGTATTGTATACCTGTAATCTATAGATTCTCCTAGTCCCTTTTAAGGGACTCGAGACAACGAAATATGCTGTCCAGGGGGTGAGGACAAAATCATTGGTGGATAAGCTATACGCGAAATCTAGATAATGTGAAAAAATGACGTCCTGGCAAAGGAAGAGAGGGACATTTTATTACAATTCTGCACGCATTATAACGTATATGACTCATTACATTGATTATACCGTATCCCACATGACATGATTTTACCAAATACAGTTTCCTCTTGCCAATGTTTCTTGAAACATCAAGTAGTAATTTAAGTTGATCTTTGAAATTCAATTAACCTTTTGACTAAGTTTTGAAATTCACATATACTACTAATCTAATTTTTTGTTTTCAATTAATCGTCGGAGCAGTTTGCGTTTGGTAAGACGGTGAATTCACTATTATCTATTTCCACTGCACGGACGTTAAATAAAGTGGACAGTGCATTATTGGTTGTTGCGGATCCCTCATGTTCGGACCTGGTTTAAACCTTGCATACGGAAAGCATCTATCAATGTATTCCTGGAAATCTTTCCCCATCGTCGGCCAGTAAAATTTCTTGGTCAATTAACCATAGACCTTGTCAAATGCTAAATGACCCCCGTACTTCGTCGTATGAGCCTGCTCCCCCAGGGTTTGCCTGAATTTCGAAACAGCTAGCGAAAATTCCATAATTTCCGCTTTCGACGGCCTCAACTTTTTCCTTGCCTGATATAAAATATCCTTATACACAATGAACCGCGGTTCATTCTGCGTCACCCACTTCCTTACATCCGCTGAAACCTCGTCATCCATTACACAATGCTCGATGAATTTAATCATCCAGCCGAATCGTGGATCCTATAGCTGCGCCTCCCGCATTTGCCATTATCCCAGTAGCCTCTGTTTCAAAATACGTCTGCATTTCCTCCTGCTGGGTTGCTTTCCCAGTTGCGAGCTGCTTCTCTTATTATGCTTCCTCCCTGGTTTATATACCGCTGTACATTTAGACTCCTGTAATTTCAGCACAAACCTCATCAACCGTGGTGAAAACGAATCCAATGGTTTCATCTTCCCCAATATCTGCACCAATGGCGCATGATTCGTCACTACCGTTGTCAAACTCCCGATCAAATACGTCCGGAACTTCTTAAGTGCTACTACTGCCAGACACTCCTTTTCTTTTTCTTACTTCCATAATGGATCGGGTGTTCTTCCCCATCCTCCCCTATTTGAGCCACCGCAAACCCAGCTCCCTCCTGACTCGCATCCGTATATAACATAAATGGTTTTGTATGATTCGGATATGCCAGAATTTTCGCCGCTGTTAACCTGCTCTTCAGCTGCTCAAACGCCATCTGACAGTCAAGGTCCCACTGTCCAGTGATTGATTTACCTTTTTGGCACCCATGCACTAATTGTGTCAGCGGATACGCAATCACCCCGTAATCCTTTACGAATTGACTATAATACCCTCGTCAGACCAAAAACGACCTCAATTCGGTCACCGTTTTCGGTATCCGACATTTCTGCACCTGCTTCACTTTATTCTCGTCCGGTCGCACCCCTCCATCTGAGACTACGTGTCCTAGGAAGCGCACCTCTTATTGTGCAAACGTGCACTTCTTACCCTTTATCGTTAACCCTGCATCATGTAACTTTTCAAACACCTTTTCCAAGTCCAGCATGTGATGGTTAATAAAGGACATCGAAAAAATTATCACATCATCAAGATAGCATAAGCATCTCCTTATGAGCAACCCTGAAAACACCATCCGCATCATCCTCTGGAACGTAACCGGTGCATTTGTCAGCCCGAACGGCAACACTCGAAATTAAAATAGCCCTTCGTGACAAATTAACGCCGTTTTCTCTATGTCCTCCTGTTGCATTTGGATCTGCCAATAACCTGACTGTAGATCCACCGTTGTAAATTACTTCGCTTCCCTCAACGCATCGATAGTCTCATCGATCCGTGGTAATGAGAAGCTATCCTTTTTCGTTACCTCGTTCCCTTGTCGGTAAACCACGCAAAATCTCATAGTCTTGTATTTTTTAACAAGAGCGCTCGACGATGCCCAAGGGCTCTTCACGGGGAACCCCTCCCAAACACTCCACACAACCCCCCGCGCCCCCCCCAAGAACCCCCCCCCCCCACCACCCAGCGTCTTTGGAATTAGCAGTGAGTCCGATTGTGTTTCCGACTCTAGTTGCGGTTCCACCAGCAACTCTGTTTCCGTTTCCAATTCCTCCGGTACCCTACAACACACCATTACGGTCATCTCTGGAGATATTTGTACCACAGCTGCCACCCGACAAACATTCTCCACGACTGTCGCTGCCGCACCGCTTTCCTTTTCCATTGTCTGTGCCCATTCTTGTATTTTTACCTCTTTTGCTTCCCACGGCAACCGGTCCTTTTTTCGGATTCCGCTGCTCTAGTGGTTCTGCCTCTTTAGCCTGTACCTCCTTGATCACCTGTTCGATAGTTTTTCCCTGTGCTGAAGGCGGTTCAACCCCCTTCGGCACAGCCTCTATGCCCTTCTCCTTGTCTTCTACAACCTGTTGCGTTACCTTCAACCCGGATGACTCACATCCCTAGAACGCCACCTGTTGAGCCGTCCACTGTACACTGTATTGGTACTGTTTCCACTCCTATTTCCATTTCTCCTTTACTCTGCTCCGAGTGTTCCCACTTCCGAGCATAAAAATTGTTTGCCCTTTCCTCCGGTCTCACATTCTCGATCCATTCAAGAGCCATGCTCTCATTCTGTACCACCTGGCGAGCTCGCCACGATCGTACTATCCTTCGATTTACCATGACCAAGGAACGATTATAGTCTAAGGTGGTCTCGAAGTCGTTCAACATTCACAGACAAGTTACCTGACGCGCACTCTGCCCACGAAATGTCCCTCCCAAAAGAAATTCAATAGCTTGTCCGGCTTATGTTTTATCGAAACCCTTCGTTTTCCAATAGTATCACCACCATTCGTGGACATCATAGAGTTTCACGGAAACTCTATCCGAACAAGACTGTTTTGCAGTGACACTGTCTAGGACATTGAAATGTTTGAAATACAGTGTAGTAGACAATATTTTTATATGACAGAAACATTAGGAACACCTTAGCGGGGATATTCTAATTTTGACGGGAAAATTCAATTTTGGCGGGAAATTCAAATTTTGGCGGGAAAATTCAAATTTTGGCAGGAAAATTCAAATTTTGGCAGGATTCATGTTTTGGCAAACTCAAATTTTGCTGGGAAAATTCAAATTTTGGCGGGAAATTAAAATTTTCGCGGCAAAATTCAAATTTTGGCGGCAATTTCAAATTTTGGCGGGAAAACTCAAATTTTGGCGGAAAAAAATCAAATTTTGGCTCGAAATTCAAATGTTTGCGGAAAATTCAAATTTTGGCAGGAAATTCAAATTTTGGCGGGAAAATTCAAATTTTGGCGAGAAATTTTGGCGAACTTACAAAAAGCAACAAAATTACGCCATAAATTCATGTTCTTATTCAGCGCTCTCCGGCGACACCTTTTAGACGTACCGACAAAGTCTGACAATTCACGCAACTCTATATTTAATATTAACATAATGCGCAAACAGTATACAGGTAACACCTTATACTAATCTCAATATACAGCCCCGTACCTTTGTTGCAGCAGCCCCTTCCACACAATTTACACAAGGATTCCGGACCTCCGTTGCCGAAGGTGGTGGTTCCTCGTGCATCTTCGTAATCCGTGTATTCGGTGCCCCATACTCTTGAGTTGCGGCCGTCGGTGAAGCAATACATGACCACATCACCTCCTTTGATCTCTGCATTATAGTCGGACCTGGCACCTGATTACTAATACCCGAATTTATCGGTGGTAAAGGTGCATTAAATCCAGGGACCGGCAGCCGATTGGCTCTCCAGCAAACGGGTCCATGATTACATGTATTACTCGCTTCTCCCGACTGTTTGGCGTTATTTGTCATATTCACTTTCATCGGACATTCCTTGCTATATGGCCCTGTCCTTCACAGAAGAAACACAACCTTTTTTCCGCGTAACTTCTTTACCGTTTCCGAGTCTTACGGTTGTTGATCCGGCACGGGTCTTTACCCCTGCCCACCCGCTTGCTCATTCCCTTGTTCTTGGTTATTCGTCCTTGGTCGAGCCCCAATTGTCTCCGGTTATTACCCGAGCTCGACAACGATTTCTGTTGGTTACTTCCCGTATTCACCTTTTGTTCTGTTTGCTTGCCCTCTGCCTTATCCCGTTTCTCTTTTTCTCTCCAATTCAATGTCCCGTCCGCTTCTAGTTGCCTTTGTAACTTAAGGCGACGTCTGAAGTCCTCAAAATGATTCTACAATACTAAGTTGCAACCTCTGTTTCAACTCCGGAAAAGTATTGTTTACGAAAGTCTGACCTAACAGGTGGTGGCTCTCTTCCGTATTCGCAACCTGTTCTTCTAAAAACCACACCCAATATAACTGTAACTCGTCAGCGTGTACGGTCACGTCGCCTTTTTGAGGAATCATTTGGATTGCCGCTATCCTGTTTGACAAGTCCGTAGATTCCCCAAATCTCTCTTGAAATTCATGAACCAGTTGCCCGAATTCCTCTGATCCGTACGGTCCATACCGCTCCTCTAATATGTCTAACCGGCGTTCACCTTATAACTGGGGCAGCTTAGAACACGTTTTGTCCAAGTTGATTCGACGTCAACAAATAATTTTGTGATATAAATAGCGGTTATGGGTCATCCACGTTAAAATGCACGCACATTTGTGAAAAAAATGTCCCTCCCTTATGGGTGCCCGCGTTGTCACAACCCACTCTCTTTATACACTGTCTGAGATGTCAATATGTCATTGTCTGAACCTTTAGACAATGAATATGCTCTAGGCATAAATATATACTTGTCCTGACATCATTATCAGGAACTGTTATTGTCCATAGTCCCTCGGAAGGGACTCAATTCTTTGTATTGAACGATGCGTGTGAATATGTACGCACAGCGTGTGTTTTTAAATGTGTGCGCGTGTGCTAACGTTATTTCCTGACTTCCTACAGACAACATGCATTTATTCAGGGTCCCTTCCGACAGAGTCTAGATAATTAACACTATCTAAATACAGCTATGAAACTGTACCTTGCCTCCAGCTAGTATGTTTATTTTGATGCTGTTCCTAATGGGGTGGGTGGTACATGTATTACATCGGCGCGTGCATTTTAACGTGGATGACCCATTATGTAGACAAAATGTGAATGTCACATGACATTGACTTTCCAATCACTGATGTCAAGCGATCATCGTATACAAATAGCCACTTGTTATATGATGCGGGGTTCACGTTATAACTGGGGCAGCCTAGAACACGTTTTGTCCCTATGACTATAGCCGGTGACTTTTTGTCTGACCGCATATCCGCTATCAGATTAAAAAAATTTTAATTGCCTGCTATCCTGATGTGACATCTACTGTTTGTACTGCAATATCATATGATATTCCAAATATTGTCTGCGAGTATCATATGATATGTTTGAAAATGTCTGCAAAGTTGTGGTAAACTAGCTTGATTGTCCCGTAGAATGTCGCATGATATTAAAATTTGAAATTTGAAATATTTGTGCTTAGGAATGTATTTTGGGAAAAATTCAGCGAGAAACAAAAACGTAGAACTAATTCAACTTTCGAAAAGATTTAATGCTGCATTATCTGACTTTTTACTGTTTATTAGCGCTCACAAATTTCATTGTCCTGCATAATATCATATAATATTTAGTAGAATTTTGGAATATCATATGATATTCGCATAAATGTCTCGCAGTATCACATGATAAATGGCTATTTATATACGATGATTACTTGAGATCAGTGATTTGTAAGTCAATATCATGTGACATTCATATTTTGTCTAAATAACCGCTATTAGGATCACAAAATTTTATGTTGACGTCAAATCAACTTGGACAAAACGTGTTCCAAGCTGCCCCAGTTATAACATTAACCCCGCATGATACTGCGAAACATTTATGCGAATATCATATGATATTCCAAAATTGTACTAAATATCATATGATATTTATACCGGACAATGGAATTTGTGCACGCTAATAAAACAGAAAAATTCGGATAATGCAGCATTAAATGATTTCGCAAGTTGAATTAGCTTCAACGTTTCTGTTTCTCGCTGAGTTTTTCCCAAAACATATTCCTAAGTACAAATAACTCAAATTTAAAATTTTAGTATCATATGACATTCTACAGGACAATCAATCTAGTTTACCACAACTTTGCAGACATTTTTAAACATATTATATGATACTCACAGACAATATTTGAAATATTATATGATATTGCATTACTAGCAGTTCCTGTTACATCAAGATACCAGACAATTTAAATTTTTTGAATCTGATAGCAGATAAACGGTCAGACAAAATGTTACCAGCTATAGTCATAGGGACAAAACGTGTTCCAGGCTGCCCCAGTTATAACGTTAACCCCGCATAAGTACTGGTCCTCTAATTTTTACATGGTTTCGAAAATGATTTGTTTCGATTCCATGTCCGAAAATTTTTGCCGTTTGCATAACTCTTTCGAACTTCCGGTACCATATCCCGAAGTCCGTTCTCTCCTCAAAATTCTGCAGCGGCAGCTTTGTGGCATCTTTACCACAATATGTGGCGTATTTTGCCCAGCGAATACCAAGCTCTGTGCTGCCCCCGCTTTCATATTACCCATCGTCTGTGCCACTGGTGTTCCGGCAAAGCCCGTCATGCGTGGTGTCTTCATGACCGGTTCTTGCCAGCTCGTATTCGCCTGAGTCGTCGCTCCGGGTTGGGTCTGGTATGTACGGTGCATATTCCCTGGTACCTGTTGACTCAATACCATTTGACTCATCTATCACTGTCCCATGTGAGTCAGATAGGGTATCGGTCCTACCTAGATGCTTCTTGATTCAGCTGTTGCTGATCCATCGGGCATGGTCGACTTTGCATCCCTGCCTCTTGCGTCCGATCGACCTCCTGGTATTTTTGTTGGACATACGACTAACCCTATCGGATCTATGGCTTTGTCTAAATTCCACCCGCTGGCTCATTTCGCCTTCCATTTTGCTTCACCATTTCTTAAATTTTTCGCCCTTTTTCGACTTAATTTCTTTGTCAAAAATTCGGGTCAATTGCCTTATTTGTTCGTCCTCGCCCTCTGTTTCCTAGATAGATGTGGCCTTCGAGCGTGGCTGCGGCACCCCCGGGCTCTGACCTCTATCCCCCTCAGTTTCTATCTCTTTCCCCATAAAGACTTCCCTGCCTGAGTAAACCCTTGCGAATTCATCAACCCATGTGCCATAGGCATGCATTGCTACACTGACCAATTTGCTAAAGGTCCATCCATTTCCAGCTGAGGGTGGGGTGTAATTATACTCACCGTGCGTGACAATCCTGCCTCGTACCGTGCATCTGTCCACCCCATCCCGTAACCAACCATCTCTCCCTCTACTCTCTTCGAATCTGGTAACACATACCTAGGCTCCGGCCTATACATTTCTCCAGTGCCCCGTTCCTGTAAATTCCCATAGCACTCTGCTGTCATTCGTGGGTAGGACATGGCAGAAATCACTATTCCCCCTGCTCCATGTTTCCTTCCGTCATTCCCGAGAGCGTACTGTTTCCATGACCACTCTACGGTAAATCAGCTCTAACTGATCTGCGTTGCAGATCTTCCGACGTCCTCAAACCTCGTGTCTCTTTGGGTTCCACAAGCCTGAGCTTTCCACTATATCCGTTGCATCCACCCCTGTCCGCATACTGTGTGCCACCTTAACTGGTTGACCCATAGTCTTGCCGACATCCGTCACGAATACTGACTCCATCGACTCACAATGCCATGCCGTGCTAGGCAACGAAAAATCTTCTGCTTCCTTGCTCCTCTTTGCCTGTAATTCCCGTGACATACTCCTTGTCACTACACCCGTCTCTCGGACCGGTATACAGTGGCATTTTGATATAAGTTCTCTCTTTCCTTACACAGTTTCTTTTCAATCGCAAATTTCCAAGTTTCTCCGAAATCGTTTATAACGATTTCCGAAAGTATAACCCACACCAGTGTTATTCCTTGAATCCATTAAATTTTCTCCCCGATTTTTCAAATGTATTTGCCACACCAGTGTTGTAATTCGTTATCTACAACACGTGGTTCCAAAATCGTTTTTTGGCCCAAAACTTTACCCCTGATCCGTTTTTGTTTCTATAAAGGTATGACCGGTGTTCACGGATGCTATAAGTCCACTATATCTCGCTACCGCATGGCTCAAAAAAATTTTCGCAAAATTTTATCCTTAAATCCGTAAATTTTTGTCGCATCTCGATTCAAAAAAATTTTCGATTTCTTGCGGCGTAGCCACATGTTTTTGACAATTTGGCTGCTCCTTGAGTTCCTTGATCCTATACGACCGTTTTTGCTAGCCGCTATACAGCGCCAAGCACAAACATTTGTTTTGCCTTAATCAAATTCCTGTTACTCGAACTCCGCGTCTAGGTCCGTCTTTCAATGACGCTATATCGCTACGGTTCAGAAGTGCAGTCGTTTTTCCCATTTATTCCCCAACACCGTGATAAAGCTATAACTATAAAGCACAAGCATCGATATATACAAGTATTATGCTTAACCTGTCGATCTTATTCCACCGAAGGTGCCGAAAGTTCCTTTGTTAGGTGCTTCCGCACGCCTATTACGATAACCTTAACATGTGGATCTACTAAGGCACTTGCTCACACCGTATAAAACCAAATGCAAAAACCCCAGAAAAAAACTCCGAATGAAACCCAAAAATCCCCTTACCACATCCCACAATAACCCCGGTTTTTTTGGTACTGCCCGAAGGCTCCGCGCTATGCGCTCTATTTACTGAACTCGTAATCGCCGGTGCACTGTAGACTCACATTTGAGCTACCGGGGCAACTTTTCCAATTCACTTCTATCTATCCAAGTCACCCGGTAAAACAATAAGATCAACTCTTAATCGCGAGTAAAATTTGCCGCATGCCATAAAGTCCAAAATGCTATAATGATTATGGAAGCTGGCTACCCCAGCCCCCATAACAAGTTGATTTGCATAACTTGAGTGTCCCCGGTGTCTCGAACACCTTAGGGATACCTGAATTTATGCATCAATATTCCCAAGCCCTAGCTATGATATGACGCAACTGAAGCCAACGAAAATATACATTATATGGTCACGCAGGGCCTCTAAGACTATCACCTTGCGGACCCAACCGCCATGCATAAAATATACCATTTTTACGCCGTTTAGCAACGCCTAAGCCTAATTTAGTTTTAAGAGAGACTAGACGGAGCCGGCAACTCCCTTAAGGTGTGGATTTTGGTATTGGTTTTAGTTTTGTTTTGGTTTTGGTTCGAAATATGCTTGAGAGTGGCACAGCAACCTACATACATAATCAAAAACGATCGAGCAATTATAACTGGTTCAAATTTGGCTGGTTTGAATTTGCTACTAACCTAAACGGGTTTGATTTATATTTTAAAAACAACTGTTTGCAAGACAATAGTAATTCGGTAAAAATTTTAGAAACTCTTGTTGTGAAATTCAGAAAACCAAAATTATGTGAATGCTTATCCAAATGAACTTTAAGCTAAACATTGAAGGTTTTACAATACAAACGATGAAATTAGGTAAGTTTGTCTGAGAAAATAAGGTAAAATTGTTTCATAGGTTTAAGCACTTAAATTTGACTTTCATTGCATTTGCAGCGCAATCAACCCAAGATGGAACAACTACACCCGTCACAGGTGAAACACAGCAGCCAACAGAAAGCGATGATTTAGGAGATGACGATGAAACGACTGAAGGTTAGATGTGGGGTTCACATTAGTACTGGGGCAATTGGGCCATGATTTATCCCTGTTAAAGTAATGGATAACATTTTGCCTGGTTGTTAACTCTGTATTACATTCAAAAAATTACACTTGTCTGCTGAGTTCATACGTGAATCACTCCTTTGCATGTCAATGTCATGACATTTCCATTGTAATTTGTCAACATCATATTACACTTTTAAAGACGTCTGCGCAGGTATTGCACAGCTAGTTACCGTGTATTGTCCTATGTCATATGATACTGCTATACAAAAAAGTTAATATAATATGACATTACCAGACGGGGTTGAAACATTTTTTTGTGCTATCGGACATTTTGTTGAACTAATACCACGTTTACTTTCAAGGCTAAATTTAGTTTTTCGCGAGAAATTTACATTTTGGTGAGAAAATTCAATTCCTGGCGGACAATTTTCAATAGAAGATCAGACTTTGGTGAGAAAAAAATGTTGGCGAAAAATTTGAATTTTGGCGGGAAATCTAGTTTTAAAAAATTTTCTATACAGGCATTCCACATCCATTCTGTAGCTTAGGTGAGACATTTAACGAACATAGCGAGAGTATGAAAATGACCGTTATACCGTCTCAACAAAGCTGTATAAACCGCGCATCTTAGAACTATACGGTCGGACGTTGCATGTGCTGACCGCGCGTATTAACGTGTAGGAATCATATATGTCCAACCCAATTCCCATTTTTAGTAGTTTAGTAGCAATTAATATGATGCTTTCTGGCTGTTCAACAAAAAGCATATGACAATTTTTATTGTCTGCGGAGTGTAATACGTTGTTAAAATACTGTCCTGTTGAATGTCATATGATATTTGCACTGAATTTGAAATATGACACGATTTTCGCTGCAATGTCCTATGATATCATGTGACAAGAGAACGCACGTATGTTTAGTGCGCCGTTCACAATAATTTTGTCAACGGTGCCACAAAATATGCCGTGGCCCAACCTCGTGATAGCCTTGGGCTATAAGAGAAATCTCTTATAGCTCAGGGCTATCACGTGTCAGCTCCTTCCTCGAAACTCGTGATAGCCCTGAGCTATCACAAACTTCCTCAGATTTAGCCACGCACAACACATACACAAACACAATACAAACGAACACAACGCAAATTAACACACAAATAACACACAAACCTATCAATTACATACGTGCAGGGCAGAGGATTAAAATTTTAAAATTAAATTTTTGGTATCAAGTTTCATAACACAAATAAACATATGTGTGTTATGAATATAAATATATTAGAAGAGGAAATTTTGTGATAGCTCAGGGCTATCACGAGTTTCGAGGAAGGGGCAGACACGTGATAGCCCTGAGCTATAAGAGATTTCTCTTATAGCCCAAGGCTATCACGAGGTCATTTTGAAAATGACCTCGTAATAGCCTTGGGCTATGGCATATTTTGTGGCACCGTTGACAAAATTATTGTGAACGGCGCATAGTTGAAACAAGTGCAGGGGTTTGTACATCAGTGTGGTATGATATTCAGATTCTGATCGCTTTTACCTTGCATATGATTAACCAATTGTATAGTTGATGTAGAATCAACATGGGACAAAGCATGTCCCTCGCTGCCCTACTTTTAACGTGAACCCCGAACTTAAGCAAAGTCGACACCAACAAATGTTGCAGCTTCAAAAGGTACAACGACGACAACAACCACAACAACAACAACAACAACAACAACAACAACAACTACAACAACAACAAAAACAACAACAGCAACAACAACAACAACAAAAACAAGTAAATCGGAATCTTCAACAACAACTGCTCAAGTCACTGGAACAGGAGTTGTCGAACCGCAGTATGTAATATACGATTTAAAACTATACATAAAATAAAATGTGTTGTATTCAACACATATTGTCTGAAATTTAAGACAATTATGTCATAATACACACTCCAGTCATATATGTATTGAATTCAAGACTTATGTTTCTTAAATTTTTCAGAAATATTGGCCTAAAATGTTTCGCACTTAAATGTCTTAAATTTAAGACTTTATTTTATGAACGATTGAGAAAAATATTTCTGAAATTTAAAACAAATATTTTTTAAATATAAGACAAATATGGGACTCTAGGTAAGGATTAGAGACTCTATCCGCTTTTACAGACTCTTATTAGGGTTACGGACTCCTATTGATTCAGACTCAAAATGGGAACTCCCCCTCTTATTACCCTTCCTCTAATTCATGTTAATACAGTACTTGCAAATTATTGAAAACAATTTCAGAATTAGCATCCAAGCTGGCACAGTAAAGCAGAGACCGTGCCGGCCTAAACACACAAACCAGGCTCGATTCAAATCTACTTACCCTTTTCAGCCGCCCGCGCTATCCCGTCGAACTCCTAGATCGAAATTTTAAAACCACCAATATTCCTACTCGCGGAATACCACACCGAGGGTACCACGTTTGGACCCATACCGGGTAAGCACCCGCTACGGCTCCAAAAATTAATATACTGGTAGTTTAGGACTCGATACGCTAAAATTCAACGTTTCTCGAGCTTTTCCAGAACACTTCCAGATCAGTAGATTCACGGATCCAGTGATATCCTACAGATATAGTGCCAAAATCACTGTCAGTTCTAATAGCCATATATGATTTTGCTGGACATGGTATTGAATTTGACAGTGTTTACTCTTAGGTACTTAATGTTTTTACAGATAAACTGCATGTTTCACAAAATTGGTTTTTCAAAACAAACTCATGGAAACGAATTTTTGCGCTACAACGTTGTAAATGTCTGCGCATTTTTAGAGCTATAACGGAAATCTGTGATTCATCAAGTTTGCCAACAAATCTTCCAAATGTAACTACAGAACAGTTAAACAATGAAGAAACAAAATCAATTAACGTCAATACAATGAAAACTACCGCGGAAACGGCTACAGCAGTAACACAATTGACTCAAACTGTCGGAAGCATTGTACGTCAAGAAGTTATCGATATGAACACTCGTATTACAGAACGAATTTTAAGTTTAGGGTATGGAGTGTCTTTTGTGTATCAATGTTGTACTGGTGGTTTATATAAAAGCCAAAACAAAGAACATTTTTAGAAAATCACTTGTGTTTCAAGAACTCTGCAAATGAAACACCAAAAGTAAACGTAATAACATGTCAGTAAGACTCAACTTAGTGAGTACGCACCTGAGTGACAGACAGCGTACTAAATATTGCCTTTAATTCGAGCCTGTCGACGTGTTGAAAAGACGAAAAAAGCAGATACAGTGGTGATATTGTTGGCATTCTATAAACATTATTTGTGACAAACTTGAAAATCGGTTTGTCTCTGTTCTCGTTATTTTCCAAAATCTATTTGTTGTCCAACCTGATATCTTTTTAATTTTTTAAACGAAGAACTCTACAATATGCTTTTAGCTCCTCACTTAATGAAGATAGCTATCTAATGAACATGCAAACGTGCATGAGTACAAAACAGCAAGTCCTCTTTCGCGAACAAAAGAAAAATTCGACTCTCAAACGAAGCTTACGCAGTGTTAGATCCTCGGTCAAATCAAGCGTTAGAGCGTTTAAACGTGGAGGAAATCGAGTTAGCTTCAGTAGACGAAAACGAGAAGCTGTTGACAGCACATCACAACCGGAACGGTAAAAACGAAAAATTATTTATTTCTCCAAATCGCTACAATAGATTTTTTGGCAACTCATAAATAAGGCAAGCCACAATCAATATACAACATGGTTCACAACATTCTGCACCAACTAGCAACTATCATTCGGCACAAGTGGCTTTTCCGGGTTGCAGTACATAATTTAATGATTATTCGACATGACTGCCGTATTTGAAACTAAGGTGTTATAAGAAAGTTTTTGGGAGCACAAACATTCACTTTTTCAAGTTTATAATAGTTACTTTGGCAGTGCATAGAACAGGGCCGTAGCAGTTGTAAAAGCATATTTCTAATTCTAAGCTTACGCCAATACCTAAACGTAACAATCAGTTTATGCCTAAGCCTGAGTATAAAGCTAAACAAAAATAGTGCAAAGCTTAGGCATACTCTATTGCATTCCCACAGGAAAACGTTCCGTTCCTAATATTGACAAAAGCCATTCAGTTGTTCAACTGTAAAAGAACAGTGTAAATCGAAGATAGATCAATTTCTGTAAAAGTTCAATAAAGAATCCTTTTTATACCTATATGATCGTATTTCAGAATAGGTGCATTAATATGTATATTTTGAAAATCAGGCTAATTGATTTATATCTCAGTAGGCGTAACTGTGATTACTCGCACGACATGAATATGAGCTAGCGTTTAGTCGTCTTGAGCACTTTGGCTTTGTTTGCTGCATGTGTTGTGATATGAAACTGGTGTAGTTTATAATATTTTGAACTCTATAAAAAATTTCGACGCTCATATCGAGAAATTATACAGCGTCCGATACTGGCTAAGCCTTCCTTTTTGAACGTTGTAGCAAGGGCACAGTTGCTTGGGACCAACGTTACACGTTGGTTTTTTATTCCAGAGTAATGGCGAACGACGCTGCGTGCACATCATTGTTAAACGGGGATGGCGAGGTGACATTAACACAAGAAGTAGCAGTGCGCCTTGTATTTTACAAAACTGTTGTAGTTTATATACAAAACTAAAAAAATTCCGACTGCGAGAAATTATATAGCGACCGGTATTAGCTAAGACCGTATCGGCGAACGTTATAGCATGTTTGTTGAGCCTGAATATATTCAAACATTTTGCGTCCATGTCGAGCTACCGGTTACTTCGGACAGACATTACACATAATTTTTTTATTTCAGAATAATGGCGAACGATGTTGCGTGCGCATCACTGATAACCGGGGATGGCGAGGTGACATTAACACAAGAAGTAGCAGAAAAAGAAAAATCAATGCTAACATCAAGCATTTCATTCAGCGCGAACGTTGCTGCTAAAGTTCAAACAATACAACAAACAGTTCGTACAACGTTCAAATCTGACTTGGAAACTATTCAAACAAATTTCGCAAAAGTATCAACGTAGGTTTTCTTTAAATTACGAGGCTTCTTGAATAAGCTTTCAGTCGAAGCTTTCTGAAAACAAAATAAATAAGATTTAATAATGAAGTTTACTACTGGAATGAACAAGGTTTTCAAGTTTTAAAGTGTATCCGTTTACAATAAACACACATTTGTTGGTTGAACTAATGACAGCGTTTCTAGTCTGCAATCTGCATAGTTTTCATAGCACTTTCCATCTGCAAATGTGTACGCCAACTTCATAAGGTTAATAACTGAAATTCATGTTTCATGCCCATATCATGTTTACCTGAAACAGTCGGTCACGTTTTGTTACAAGCTGAGTGCATAGCAACAATTTTATACCCTTTCGTTTCAGCGAAGCAATAAATAAGACTGTTAACACCAGGTAAGTGAAATGAATCAAATATCCGCTTTTAAATAATCTTTTTGCTGAGTATAATTGTATTTAGTTTGATGCAGTTTGAGACATATTTTGTCGCAAATTGGGTAACATGTCTTTGCTTATAAATCCCATATAATTTTCAAAAATTCTTATTTATCTGGCACCATAATGTGTAGGTTGTCATTTGAACTTTAAGATCGTATTGTATTTGATACTGTCTGCAAATATCATATCATATTAAATTACAAATGGCCAATGTTACTTTTAGGGGAGTCCGTTAACTCGCGAGACGGCAAGACACAGGAATGTAATAGGGGCAAATTCATATAATCCTGCCGACCGCATTAAGGGCAGATGGGAAATGGGACAGGTCTGTTTCGGGCATATGGGAAAATGGAACATCTGTACTGTAGTGACACGAATAAGAGGGTGCGGGGTTATAAGAGGGGGTCCCATTTTAAGTCACAATCAATAGGAGTCCGTATCCCTAATAAGAGTCCGTAAGCGGATGGAGTCCCTAAATCCTAATTAGAGTCCATGAAGTTAGTTATTCCAAATTGTAGTGTATAAGGGACAGCTGAGAATTTGCGCTGGGAAAAATGGGACAATGGAAAAGGCCTGTTTCCGGCAAATGGTAGAACGAGAAAGCTACAATTTTTCGATGGGAAAACGAGAAAGGTTTGTTTCGGGCAAATCAGAAAATGGACACTGCAAATTTTCGCGGGAAAAACGCGACAATGGGACAGGCCTGTCTTCGGCAATAGGGAAACGGGACAGCTGCAAGTTTTCGCTAAGAAAACTGGAGAATGGAACAGGCCTTTTTCGTGCAAATTGGAAAACGGGACTGCTGCAATTTTTCGCTTGGAAAACGGGATAGGTTTGTTTTTGGCAAATCGAAAAACGGGAGAGCTGCAAATTTTCGCTGGGAAACGGAACAATGGGCAAGCCTGATTCGGGCTCGTGGGAGAACGGGACATCTGCCGTTTTTCGATTGGAAAAAGAAAAAAGGGGACAGACTTGTTTCTGGCAAATGGAAAAACGGGACACTGCAAATTTTCGCTGGGAAAACGCGACCATGGGTAGACCTGTTTCGGGCAAATGGAAAAAAGGAACAGATACAGTTTGTTGCTGTAAAAAAGAAAACGGGGCAGATTTGTTTCGGACAAATGGGAAAATGGTACAGCTGCGAAAACAGAGAAAACTGGACAGTGGGACTGGACTGTTTTGAGCAAATGGAAAAACGGGACAGCTGCAAAAAATTTTCGCTGGGAAACGAAACAATGGGACAAGCCTGATTCAGGCAGTGAGAAAACGGGACAGCTGCAATTTTTTGCTGGGAAAACGCGAAAACGGGACAAGTTTGTTTTGGGCAAATGCGAAAACCGGACCGCTGCAAATTTTCGGTATGAAAACAGGACAATGGTACACAAATCAAATTTCGTTCAAAACACGATTAGAGTTGCAAACTTATGAACGACGGGATGCGGAATGGATGTCTGGCCCGAGTCTATTTGGAAGTGGGGAACAAACAAAATTTGCGGTGAACGGCCACCCATTGCCCCCGTTTTTGGGGAAACGGGAAAATGGGGGAGCTATATCTTTACGCAGGAAAAACGGAAACGGGATAGCAATACATTTTGTTGAGATCGATTTCATCAAGAGACTGCCGCCCCTGCACCCCCCGCACTTGTAAGGACCCTAAGCAAAATGGGTGGCTGCCGCTCACAAGCCCCCTTCCCGCACTAAGCCATCTTGCTAACCAACGCACAAATAACAACAACAATAATAAAGTTTAATATTGGCGTATGCACAAATAGGAGTAGCAAATGCTGCTCTCTGGCACTGTTGCGGTCCCGCGGAAAGTGGGACGCCCCTGAAAGTAACATAGGCCGTACTAATGATAACCCACACATGATGCTACAAGGCAACTACAAATTTTTAAAGTGATCTGCATATAGTCACGCTGACTATATATTACCCAAATTTGAAGTTTTTAAATTAAGATTCTAGTTTAGAGCGAATATACCATTGAGAATGAATTTGCCGTTGCGTATTTATGGCGTCAAAGCAGATTTTCAATCTTCTTGTGTATTTGCCTTTTAATCATTTATGCTCTTGCTGCGTAATTTTGGAATATCATAAAATATTCGGAAAAACTCTCACATGCGGACCTCTGTCGGGCCAGCTCGTTGCAGATGTTGTTTGATGATTATTTGGTGCTAAATTTGCATAAATTAGCAACCAATGCCGTTATTTTTGGCTATAATTGTCATTTTTTCGTATCTGCATTTATCTGCAACTTGTAGATTGGTAGCTAGCCAGCTGTTGTTACTAATCTAGGTACCAGTGACACTATATGAACAACATCTGATGGATCCCGAATTTTTCCGTGGCAAATCCTCTTTAGTGCATTGTAATTTTATAGATTAAAAGCGTTTCACCCTCGGCTGCACCCTGCTACATTAGACATAGCCAATAAGTAGCAAAATGTCGCTACCGAAATTGCTGGAACTTCCGACAGAATTTCTACTGAACCCGAATCCGGAGGTCAAGTTTCTGCCGGAGCGGAGCAAAAGTCAGACAACCGGTAGCACACTGTCATATACCCAGTGGCCACACTCGTGCATGGACTCGTTTGACAGCTCGTGCTTGTGCACTAGTTCGCGTTCAGCAGGCGTAAATGCTGTCATCGTCCCCGTACAGTCTGGACTAGAGTTGGATGCTTGACAGCACTTTGTGCGAAGATATGTGCACGGATCGTTTGTATGATTGTTTGGCTAGACGAAATTTATTTTTGAAATTTTACAATTGAATCTTTTATATAAATATGAAATAGCAATATGTTCATTACATCATACAATTTTTAGTGTGGCAGGCGCATCGGAAGCTCTGATGGAACAAGCTTTAGTGAATTCGTGGCCATTGAAAGTGCTCGCCGCAATTCAATACGGACGCTCAGCGCTTTCTAAATCTGAAAAACAAACAAGAAAAACTGAATAGAAAACTGCTCGACAAACTAGAAAAATATTGAAACAAGTGACTTAAAACGAAGACGAGATCGGAAAGAATGGCAAAAATGATATGGCGAAAACTTGCTTCAAAAGAATACATATTTTAACGCAACCGGGATGATTATATTATTAAATTCCTATTGAATTCATAAAGCTTGCGACTGCATGCTGTGTGAGCGTTTAAATGTTTTCGATAAACTTTCCTTCAAAAATTTTGTTTTACCTCACCAACGTTTTTTCTGCTCCTGAATGTTTACCAATGTACACTTTTCTCAAGAAGCACAAAATTTATAATTTGTCGCAGTTCCCGGATATGTTATGTCAAGGTCAAGAGTCGATGATGAATTTAATCATGAGTTTGTAACTCATAGAAAATTGCATGCAATCATAAGCTCCTGCTCGCGTTGCTTTTTTAGCTTACTATCTCATTTTGGGCGGGGTACTTAATGCTTGGAAAACAAAATATGTACACTT
>JASANG010000154.1:0-34178 GCA_030248215.1 Enoplolaimus lenunculus
TTGATTACAGTTCGTCGTTCGTAGACAACATGTAGCCTGCAACACGTGTCTCGAAGCCTATAAATAAAACCGAAGCGTGATCTTAAGCCAAGTTTAAGTGTACGCATAAAATAGGCGTAGAATTGTCGAGTCGATGAAATTTTCGGATTACAGTTTATTGTTGACGAGTTATCAACGACGAATTGTTATACATACCGCTCATTTTTGCACTTTATTGCTACTGTAGTGACCCGAATAAGAGGGGGGACTGATATTTATTCGACCTCTTCCAGGGGTACCCCCCTTTTTGTTATTCGGTTACGGACTGTTATTTATTTTTAACCAGCACTGCGCCACCCTTCCTTACTGATATATTATCCGGTATTTGACAACGATCCGTTGAATTAAACGGTATTTATCCTGCATTAAAAGCTTGAACGATAATGCAAGGTTATAATTAGGAATGTACTTTAAAAATTTAAGTAAGCTTTAAAGTCTCAAACTCAAATTATTAGGTCCTGGAGTCATTATGCGGTACAATTAGGGATAATTGGCATTTATGGACTCTATTAGGTTTAGGATTCTATCCACTTACGAGTTCTTATTAGCGATACGGACTCCTATTGATAAAGCAATCAAAAATAGGGACCCCCTTATTATTCCCTCCTCATATTCGGGTCAATACAGTACGTGTAACCCAAACATTTAATTAATATATTAACTTCTCTGTCATGGATATTAAAATTATAAATGAACCATATAATAGAGCAATAGATCGGATGAAATCTGACTCGTTAGTCATTATCCAACATTTTATTCCGGTAATCATCGCCTTTTACTACCAAAATGATGCCCCATTCGAGTATGCAATCGTCATTCGATACTACACAGTAAAAAATGGGGAGTCAATTTGACTCTCTGGGAAACAGGCTTTTCCTGACTATACAAACTGAGTCAAATTCGACTCCGTCAGAGTCAAATTCGATTCACTGTTGACTCTGATGGGAGTGAAATTTGACATTTTGACTAAGTTTGTGTAGTCAGGAAAAGCCTGTTTCGAAAGTGTCAATTTGACTCCCCATTGTTTAACAGTGTACGATTGCAAAATCAACACACAAAAACCTTTTTAAATATTAAGATCAAAGACAAACATCCGCCTTTAGACAAGAACTCGCTTGGCTCGCATGGTGCCTTTACAGAATAATAAGTTTTTGGCACCTGTTCATCAAGACATCAGGACAATGGTATATCCCTGAAACGGAGTGTCTGATGTAGCATAGTTGAAAAATACCTTGCGAGCGAACTGAACGAGATACAAGAATACCACATACCATTGTACCCTAAACACGTTAATACAAAATTTTAGTTTTCATTCCTGTTGGGGGGACCTACGCTGGGATACCCATTTGAATCTGAAAGTGAATCGTAGCATGTGTTATGCCTGAGAGTCAAACTATTTGGAGTATATAATCAATTGTAAATATAGAGTTCGTAACAATGTAATTTTGAGTCAAACATCAATAATGTACTATTAATAAAAAACGCTTTTGCTTCATGTATTAAGCATTGCATGTGTGAACAGAAATGGTAAAAGATTCGCTTAAACAATTGTTGGTAAGTTTTCTGAAACTTCCAACAGCAATTCGGAGCAAAAAACTATTTCAATTAGGTTCCCGTTCCAGTTCCGGTTTCTGCCAAGAAATTAAATTCCTGTTCCTGTTCAACTTCGGCAAAATTTAGTTCCAAATTTTCACATAACTATATAAATGTAGCATAAAATTTAAAATTGTATGGTTCTATTGTCCGACACATTAAATACGACAGGCAAAGAAACCGATTAAACGCGCTTCGCATAATAGGTCTATAAGCGGCCTATGTGAAGGTCAGGGGCGGAACGTTTTGCTGTGGGACTGCAATAGAGTAAGCTTATCGTTTAGACTAATTTTTAGCTTGGCTTAGGCTTAGGAATATGCTCAGTCATACGCTTAGCCTCAGGCTTAGGTTTAGACTTAGGCTTAGGTTAAGCTCATAATACTGTTCCGCCCCCTGGTGTTTTACATGGGCCAATTAAGCTATAAAATAAAAACTATAAAAACGGCTTAGAACTAAAATCAGATACATCTAATATATTAAATCAGATAAAAAGGAAAGTTTTTAACGAAACTTAATTATTAATTACAACATTATTTTTATTATTTTGAAACAACTGTGTTAACGTGACTCTAATATATCGCAGCGAGTATGGCCTGTGAAAGATAAAACCAGTCTCATCAAGTCCAAAAGGTCGAAAATGAACAGTGCGATGTTGTCGTCAGATTGAAATTTATGCTTTAATTAAATTTTGAATTATTTTATCTTAAGAAAACAAATCAATAAACTTTATTTCATTAATAATATTTGACTCTGATAATTTAAATCTTAGCACAAAAGATAATAATTATGGGAAACTTAGGCGTTTTTGGGAAAACCGTATATTCAGAGGATTAGAAGCGAAAATTACTAAAAATAACACCAAATGTTGATCTAGGTATCTTTCTGGTGGCACAACATTCTCAAAAATATGTGAAGTTTTAAACGGTGACGACATCGACTGTCGATGTTTTAGGCTTTTGATCATACAAACTACGACGCGTATAAAGATCAAAAGCGGAACGCGTTTCTGTGTGTCCGAAATAGGGTAAGTTTAACATTTAGACTAATTTTTTCCAATGTTACTTTAAGGGGCGTAACAGTAGATTAAGCGTATTCCTAAGCCTAAGCCTATTAAGCCTAAGCGTTGCAAGAATGAGTTCAGAAGCCTAAGCCTAAACCTATGCGTAAGCCTAACTCTAAGCAAAAATATATTATCTAGAATCTAAACCTACTCTTTTATAGACCCTACTGAATTTTGGATGCAGCTTAAAGTATAACATGGGTCATAATTTATACATAGTCAGGTTCTAACCTGGGATCCGTTTTTGTTTATAAAATTTTTATGAAAATTGGTTATTTTGTTGAAGTTGAAAATGATGTTAGAATTCGTAAACGTTTCAGTATTTGATAAAAGTTGAACTAAAAATATAGCAAACTTCATTACAAATTGTAAAAATTTAGAACGAAAACTTGCTTATCGCCACTAGCGGATCTAAAGGGGGGGGGGCGTAATGTGTACGTCTCCTCCATCAGAATTTTTTATTAAAATGGTAAGGTCCCTACCTTACAATTTCTCCCTCAGAAAATTTTTTGGTTATAACATCATAAGGTACCTAAACAAGCTGCAACAGGAATTCCGGTTTCGGTACGGAAATCCGTTATTTTTCACTATCTGATTCCGGTAATTTTTCACCGGAATTTTCCGGTATTTTCGGTATTGAAAATCTTTCTCATTCGAAAATTTAAGCAAAATTGGCATATTCTGACTTATTTTTCCAAAATTGTCTGAGAGTGTATTGCCAAAATGTTCAATTTGTGCCATATGTTTCCACCTACTGCATTTGTTTCAAGATTTTGTCATTCTAAATGATGTGTTTACAGCATTAAAACGAATATAAAACAGTGTTAAAATGAATCTTTCGGTAACAAGTATTTTTTGTTTTCCGGTTCCGGCAGGTATATTTTAACTTTCCGGTTCCGGTTCTGGTATTTTATAAATCGGGCTGCAGCCTGGTACCTAAGTACCTTACAATTTTGCGTTTCATAACATTTTCCAGCTCGCACGCCCCACGACAAAAATGTTTGGATCCGCATCAGCTTATCGCCAACTTTATAAAGCAGTGAAGGGAGAAGGTAAACTTTTGTTTTTTTAAAAATGTGATTTTTCATTTTCATCATATTCTTTCATAGAAACACTTCAGATTTTGCTGTATGCAGCAAATATTTAAAACTCTTCGTATATTTTGACTATTTTGTATTGAAACTACAACCTTTCAGAAAACACAAAGCGAACCATTTAATGATCAAGGACGGAACATTTTAATGCGGTACTGCAAAAGCGTAAAGCTTACACTTTAGACTAATTTTCTGCTTACAGGCTTAGATATAAATTCATTCTTACACTTAGGCTTACACTTAGGTATACGCTTTAGGTTTAGGTTTATACTTAGGGATATGCTTATACTACTGTTACAGCCCTATTCTATACATTGACCCAGAAAGCAATCTATATACTTAGGACTAACATTTTGTCAACTTTGAACAAACTTGTTGAGTTGACATATTATAAGTTAGATGACCATTGAAAAATGACTTACTTTTAATAAATTTTACATATTTTATTTAGAGACACAATACTAGTCTGCAGCCTCCAGCGAACTATTTCTTCTTAAGGCAATGTTTAGCTCTTTTTATGGCGTGCGGCATATTTAAAGAGAAATTGTGGTTTCAGCAAAAGGTAGCGAAACTAATTTGTTCGAGAATCAAAACATTTCTCATGACTCAGGGCACAATAATTTTATTTTCTAATTACAAAACTGCACGCAATGGTCAAATTTTAACGCAGAAACTTTTGTAAATATTGCAAACAGCACTGACAAGTCTTTTCTTTAGCCCCCCGGTCGGGACAGGTGAAAATTTTCGATCTACAACGAAAATACCTATTTTGTTTACATACAATTCATGGTAAAGCTAAAACTAGTAATTAAAGCTAATTTTCTGCTTAGAACTATCACGATATCACAGTGAAATGGTATTCATGGTTTACTGCCTTAAACCCTTTCTCACATGAATATATATTATTGGTAGAAAATGTATTTCAAGCCATTAGTCAAATCGTGGCATCACAGACCGCCGAGGTTGATTGTTTGTCAAAGCCGCTGCTATCTTTATAGTTTGACGCTCAAGCGCGAGGGAACTCTCACGTCTTGTGGAGATTGCACATCGAACATACGCGTAAAAATTGTAATTCACTATATGTATTATGTATTAATTACTTATACCAAGAGTGGATGATTTTCACAAGAGTGTGCAACTGGGCACATTCTGTACACAAAACAATGTACCCAGCGCACGTTGTATTTTTGACCTACCCCCCTCTTTATTTGGGGGGGAAACGTTGAATCAATATTTTGAATTTTAGTTAAAGTCGCTCCGATTATGTTTTAACTCTTATGTTTACCATGTAGATTAAGTGGTGACTACCCCCCAAATCAGGGGGGTCGAGCAAAAATGCAACGCGTGCTGGTACACTTTGTGCCGTGCACTACCGCATCAGTTGCACACTCTTCTGCAAGTGGATTCATCCACTCTTGCTTATACCAATTGATCTAAATTGCTCACTGCACCAGTCAGGAACCTGCCGGCCCGTAACTGCTTATCACTGAAAAAGCTAAAAACATTGTGACATCATTAATCATATTTAGATTTCGATTCTAAAACATTTATAGCTGAAATCCGAAATGTTTCCTACGGTCATAATAATGAAATCTGATTAAATCATTTCAGATTTTCTCACCAATTTATATGAGGATTTTGAAAAGTAAATATTTTATATATTCAGGTTCCACAGTGACGTACCGAAAAATTTTGAATGGGGGGTCGCATCCTGTCAGGCCGGTGGCTATTTTCCGCCTTAAGCAAACTTTGAATTCGCAGTACGGATCTCCTTTGTTTCGTGGCTGGGTACAACCGGAGCTCTGTCTCCGGCTCCTGCAGAATTTTTGCGGAGGTTCCGGCAACTTCGGTATTAAAATTTTGCTTTGCAAAATTTGTGTTTAGCGCATTTCGTTTCACCATTGTCATAATTTTCAGGAAAGAATTTCTGAAATTTCACAGAAAAATAGACTAAAACTAAACTTAACAACAAATTGCAGATATTGACTAACATTAACTAGATAATCATAATTTTACTACCTAATTTCGGTTCACGTCCGGCTCCAGCTCCGACAAGTTTCGTTGACCTCCGGCTGCACCCTGTTTCGTGGGGTTTAGGAGGTTGGTCACGCTGCCCTATTTTTTTCGATATCAATTTCGGAGTTCTGCTTTAGGACCTTAAAACATGGCAATTTGGGTATGTGGAACAGGTCGAATTGTTTACCACCTGAACAAGACCTGAAAAATATCGCGATCGAAACGCTAGACAGACACTATTGTCTTTTAGTGTAGTACAGAACTTCAGTTTGAAGTCTGTGAGGGAATTTTGTATAAAATATGAAATATTTCTAGACGATAGGAGTTGAAGCAGAGTGAGCGAACGCTCGAAGCCAGAATTTACTGCAGGCAAGTTATTTTTCTAAAGTTGATCAGTAAAAAACATCGCGAGTTAGAAACCACACGTAATGTTTGTATGTATTAATATAAATTATGAAATACTGTTTTCGCTTGGGGGGTGGGCCGTGGTACCCCTCTGAGTGCGCCCCAAAGAGATTCCATATAAATGAAGTTAGTTTAAGAATTGTTTCATGTGATAGCTGTGAGTTGTGCCTACTGTTTCAGAATCGGTAAGGAGTGAGTCAGCCGCAAACTTTCAGAAATATATAGGTAAAATATAAGCAGAGCTTCCGCCAAAATGTTTACGTGTAAGTAAGCCGAATACAGAGTTATTCGCTCACAACTCATTCAAATGAAGCCAAATTTATTGGACGAGCAACAACCAGAAGGCAAATATGAGCACTGCGGGATTACTAACACATTTAGTCGACGTAAATTAGTTGGGAACAGAAAATACTATACTGCAGAAGTTTCAGACTTTATTGTCCCACGAGAAGACAATTGGAATATCTCGCTTTTACAATGGTTAGTAAATCGCCGAACTTACTTCCTGGTAAATGGTAAATGCTTGAAGAGAATGATGATGAATGGAAAAGTAAATTTTTAGTACCTTAATCTTCTTTTTTCTACACTTTCCGAACTTCTATGTACGTATCAAGTATAGGTAAAAAAAATACGGTCCATGCTCGCTTCAATGCCGTAAAACGCATGCGTGATTTTAAACGCAGCGTGAACTATACTTCACCAATGTTCAAATTAGAAAATTTTGTGCTCGCAGAAAGGGAATTGAAAAAGAGAGAACAGTCAACTAGAAGGTTCAAAATTAGGTAACTGATGAGAACCAGCTCCTATTAAGAAAACACCTTATCTACCGTAAAATTCAATGTCTTTTCCAAGCAGGACACAATCAATGAAAGAAACCGAACGCTAAAAATATAGCACATATACAGTCTCTCTATAGTCGAATGACTTTCTGCTTTAACAAAAGGGCACAAATCATACAACCATATTTACGAATAAAGTGACCAACCTAATACCAAGATCGTTCAGCACGGGCACTCCAACACATAACGGCAACATATTAAAAATAGCCAATTCCAGGACATCATTCACCTACCAAACGATCCAACTGCAACATTGGTTGCACAACCTACACTGATTAGAGACAACCAAGTACAGAGTTCGACTGAACGCCAAAATATCAAAATCTTATATCAATGCAATTTCAATAATTAGTGACCATAGACCAACCGATACGTACGTACTAGTAACTACTTGGTACATTCGGTTAATTTTATACTGGTAAGGCTTTTAGTGTTAAACTGTTCCCCGGTATACTTAGCCCAATCATTTTCATCATCATTCAAGTACATTGTATGCTGGTTGTCGTTCAAGGATTAATTAAGGTGCCAATGTGTTTATATTACACGTGTCACCACTTATGACCTGTCATTGTGTATTTTGACGTTTTTCTAACCGTTCTACAAAACGAATAATTAATGAAATGTTACTAAATTTGTGGTCCATGTTAGTTTGAGCGGTAAACCAATTTTTGCCGGACTATAAGAGAGTAAGCTTAAGCTTTAGACTAATTTTTTGGATAGGCTTACGCTTGTGCTTACAGCTTATACTACTGTTACGTTTCTCAAAGTAACATTGGCCAAATCAATTATGTTAGTGTATTCCAATAGCATACATATAAAATAAAGCATAATACAGAACATCGAAAGCAAAACGGCGCGCATATTATTAAATGCTACCAATAAATTAGCCAGCAAACCTATTAGTTTTGTTCCAAAACTTCAATGTTTACAAGCTTTGCATGAAAAATTTCAGACTATTGGTATTTTTATCCATATAACTAGCCATAGTAAAACGATTCGTATAAATTAACCGAATGATGCAAAACATACACGTACGTAGATTAATGGAAGAAATATACCGTTATTTGGAAATTCTTTTTGATAGTTATCAAACTGCTGCACGTGCACTATATTCATATTGACATATATGCCATCACCAGTGTAAAGAAATAAATCGATATTCTGCACTAAATCGTGATCATTAAAGACATTGAAATAAATGATTAAATTTCACTGCGTTAAACCGACAAAAATACACCAATATAGTTGTTACATATTTCAATCACGAAATTCAAAATGCCTTCCTGAATATCTACACCAGCTAAATTAATCTTCGCACCGAGAATTTGAATTACGCAACAAAAAATTATAGCAATGTCAAATCAGCGCATGCTATTTAATAAAAAATAGTTAAAATCGTTTGAGATCTATTTGACCTGAGTGCTTTTAATTAAAATGTATGTAGTTCCATATGTATAACAATTGCACTTTCTATTTTACATTCGGATTTACAATAGACAATTGGAAGCGCTCAAGCATTTGAAAGTTATAACACGGAACACGGAAATCCCGATTTCTGTCGGAATGGGTTGTCGCGCTGATTGGCAAAACCAGTCACTAACACATCGTGCGCTTTGTGTTGTTCTGTATAACTGAAACAAATCGTATGCACTGGTTAACGTTCGGCAAACTAAATTCAAAGGATGGATCGCACTACTTACACAGAATGTGATGAATAACCTTTGCTAGGGCACTAAAACAAACTAGACGTTAAAGGGCTGTTTAATAAAGTGAAATCATGAAAAGAGATTCGAAAAACCAGGCATTTACATAATGTAATAGCTCAAGTTCTTAAATGCGCAACGCAAATAATTGCGTTAAGCGTTAAACGCATTAAATCACCCATTGAACACGGTTATCTTTGAAATCATGTAATGTCGTAAAGATCTGCTGTGCGCGCTCATACATTCATACCTATTATATAACACATTCAAGTAGCAATCCAGTTTAACTTACTTTATTAGGTCTTTGGCCGTGACAGACACACGCTCACGTTGCACTTGTTTTTCGCGACGCAATTGTTCAATCTGCTGCCGTAATGCTATTATACTTAATTGGTCTCGGCTTGCCACCATTTTATCCAGGAAGAATTAAGCTTAAATAAATAAATCTGATGCCTAGTAACATATATACGTAGGAATATATGTTCTTCTAGCAAGTTTTTGCAGCGATAACTTCTAGCTGCAACGGGCCTAAGAATTGATTTTAAAAAGATTACAGGTTCAGTTCACAAAATAATTATCAGTGTGTCCAATTGGTAGCTTGTCCAATGCATTAGTACTGCTTCATGCGTTACGATAGTTGGTGATGAAAACAGTTGGACAGGAGGGAGTGGCGTAATGGTAGAGCGTTGATTATAAGCCGGTAGCATATACTACCTAAACTAACAACAACGTAGAGAATGCCTTAGCAACGTATTTAAACGAGCATTGAAAGAAAATTAATTTTGTGTCAATTAGTAAAGATTGGATTATATATTAAAACAACAGAATAAAACTAAAAAGTCTGCGCAACAAATCGACTTTAGCTTTGTAAAAAGAGAGTTTTTGAAACTTTAACAAGTATCAAAATATTTACGTAAGAGGTATTCTACTAAATTAGGTATTCTATTAAGTTGTTGGTGGCCAATGGTGACCTAATTTCGAACATAGGTATTCCAGTTAGGGGGCAATTTTTAAAAATTATTTCTATTTTTGGTGTAAAATAATCACTGTGTTAGACAGGAAATACTTGCGCTTCGCATTTATGATTCAACAAATGTGTTGGTATAGCGCATAAATAATCGCAAAGAATCAGTAGCAAACTGCTCAGTGGATAAACTTTTTCTCCAGCTGTTGTTTCACTTACTACTTAAATATTCGAACTAGAAAACCATCTTAAATTATCACGTCAATCATTCGAACATAGATTAAAAGAAAGTCTCTGTTTGATGCTATTGCTCATCTCACTATTAAAAAGTAACCACATAGCTAGTTGTATTAAGAAAAAGGAGTGTTAGTTAACAATAACGGCAAAGGTTCATCTGAAAGAAATGTCTGTATGTTTTCATGTTTTCCTTAACAGAACTATCAGACAATACGAAAATACAATTATATACAAGAGAGAAGCTATCCGGCGCTCTCAAAAAGAAAAGAGTATCGCTGATTCTTCAAAGAGAAGTGTTCGTTTAAAATTTTAGAGTTGGAAGGGTTTGGCTTTAGTCTTACGCTTAGTTTTAGTTAGTTTTAGGATAGTTAGGCTTAATTTGAGTTAGTTTTATGCTTATTGTTGGCTTAGCTGTAGGCTTAGGCTTAGTCTGAGTTAGTTTTTTTGCTTATCTACGCTGAGGTAAACAGTAAGCTTAAACTTTTAGACTATTTTTTGCTTAGGCGTAGGCTTAAAGGGTTTTATATTGTGATCGGCGCATAAGTAAATGGTTTACTAATAATTATTTTGACATTAAGTTTGATGTGATTGCTACACTTGTTTTGGTTTAGATTGATTACGTTAATATATTGATAATTCGTGCATTGTGTACGCATTTAATAAGATCAATGGAGTTTATCAGGGTTATTGTCACCAGTAGTTGTTCATCGATATATTCCGAACGGCGTTTTAATGCTAGCAGCAGAGTTAGTGAAATTAAAGTGAAGTGCGAACTGTTAACAGGAACATGTAGTACTGCAATGAAACTTCAGCTACAGTCTGAAGACGGAGTTTTCATAAAGGATTTAGATAACGATGAAATGTCCCTTACCGCATATGGAGTTAAAGATGGTAAGTTGGTGTAAATTTGAATGGGTATATTATTGATGTAATTGATAGTTTTTATGGTTCATTTTGCGGTGACGGTTTCCTTTACGTGCTTAGGTTGAATATGAAACTAGTAAAAAACAACAAATCCGAACACAGTGCTATCAACTAAACACGGAAGTAGTTTCGGATACATTACGACATATTGCGTGTAGACTACAAAGTATGCCGCTAATTTTTTCTATTCTATTGTCGTGTAAAGCAGATTAACAATGCCTCTTGTTTTTAAATAACAGTGACCTTTCGCCCTAAAGGTATTTGATACTTTTGCTCAAAATAGTGGCATTCCAATTGACTATAAAGTTGTTCAAAATTAATACAACATGTAGCTTGTTTGTTACGATAACATTTTATTTGTTCATACTGTTAAGGAATGATAATACATGTAGTGGACCCAACTGGAGGATTGGCTAATGTTCTCACGTCAACATCTGCTGATGACAAAGATGTAGAAAAGTTTGAATTATCTGATGAAGCATACGACGAGCGAACGGATTCGGTTAAGGCATGGAAGCAACGTATGGGATTAGGTCGTTTCGATAAAGAGCGTACAGCGAAGAAAGAGCAACGGCAACAAGAGTTGATGGATGAAGGCGAAAAACTTGCCTCAACTATGAAAGTTGGCGACAGATGTGAAGTAAAAAATTAGTTTAGTAATTGATTTTTATACCTCGGACAATTTTCAAAATTATGTCGTATTGCATTAGGTTAGTCATTTTTGACCATGTGCTATATATAACGTTATATCAGTTGCATTGTAACACGGATCAGTCCATGTCACGTGTTCGCTTGGGGTTGTAAAAAACTTTTCGGAGTTTTTGTGGTTTTGTTAGCGAAGTTGTGCACAGCGCATTTACCGCACCACTTGCGGCGCATCACTTTTTTATCCTTTATTCATTTTAAAGGAAAAACCTACGCGTATTAAGCATGCACTGTAATGATTTTTTAGGTTTCGTCAAAAGATCAGCCTATGCGCCGAGGAACAGTAGCATTTATTGGCAGTACGCATTTCAAACCAGGTCCATGGATTGGAGTACAGTTTGATGAACCGTTTGGTAAAAATGATGGTTCTGTTGATGGACAGATATATTTCAATTGTCCGAATAAGTACGGTGGTTTTGTGCGTCCTCAGGATGTAATTGTAGGCGATTTTCCGGAGGAAGATTTTGAGCTTGATGAAATTTAGCGCCATTTATGAAGAGCATTGGTATTATGAACATTCCGCTAACTGTTTCGACAGGCTGCAGCTGTGACTACATATTTCAGTATTTTACATCTTTAAATTTTCTGCAACTGCATTTCGCCTATAATATTGCGGCGGTTTCGGAGTTGTTTTCGCCGGCAGTTTGTATTAATCAGCGCAGCTTGCTTGTGTAAGCATATGATTTTTGATTGTCAACGTTTTAACTCAGTACAGAGTTCTAAACTTGTGATTGTCGGCATGTAGTGTTGGACACTGGGTCACATATCAGCTAACAATAGTCAATTAATGCAACGGTTGCTTTGTGATGTTTATATTCTGAATTAGATTGTCTTTTGATGTCTGTCTAGGGTACAAGCGGAGGTCTACGTTCGGCATCGGTACTAAATCGGGGTGTGGCCCCTTTTGCATTTTGACGAATGTTGTTTCAACAATTTTTGTAGAAATTTGTTAATGCTTTTGTTCAATTTGTGCTATTCAGTGAGTTTCTTTATAAGTTTAGATCAATTTTGAAAGCTTTAATTGCTGGTATTTTTCAAAAGGAAGCTAAAAACAAGTTTTTGACATGATTTAGCAGATTATTAATTTAAAAATTGGCCGATTCATTGTATTTGTTGACCTCCGACTGTTTTTTGACGTCCGGTGTCCTGTTTTTCGTCGTTTTCAAGTTTGAAGGTTAGTGTGGTCATCTCTAATTTCAGTAGAAAATTATGCTCTAAAGTGAAGTGGTGTGATCATACGAATTAGGCTGTTATTGGTGTACTATCTTTTGGAGGTAATTTTTAACCAAATGAAAAGCAATTGTTTGTCTCGCAAATCATTGGTTGCTGGTTGTTTGTGGACTAACGAAGTTTGGATATCAGTCCGCACTAAGGCGAAATGAGCCTATTGCATTATAGTAAGCGCAACATCGTGAGCGAGAAGCCAATTACTTTCCAGCAGGGTGTAACCGGATATCCGTTTCTCGTATAAATCGGTATCCGTTTCCGTTATAGAAATAACGGGAGTTAGTTATTTTTACGGTCAAAACTAGTTTATAAGGTACGTATATATCTCGCAATTTTTCATTACGGTATGTTGTAATTGTTCAAAATGAAATAAAAATTACGAAATTCATCCCATCCGCCGTTTTTATTCAAAATTTTTAGAAGACCGGTGAATATTTGCACGTCTCAATTGTGTTGACAGAAAAATAAAACATCATTGGAACTTTCTGCTCTCCGTTTCCGTTATTTCGATCACTATCCGTTCCAGTTATTTTTCTATGCGTTTTTACACCATGCTTTCCAGGGTGTGTGCAGGAATACACTCGCTTCCCTCACACCAAACTCGGCAAACGACAAAAGGTTAAAGCATGTCTAAATGGAACTTTCTGCAAATCAAACTGTATATTATAGTTCATCTTTTTCCAGCATGGAAGAAAACCAAGCGAGCGAAACGAGTGAGAGACAAATCACAATTTTTGTACAAAACCTTAGCAATATCGACGGGAGTCCAAACGAGACCCTGAAACTGGTACATGTATTTCCGAATTTTTTAAAGTGCCCTGTGTCAGCCTCCTACTGTAGTGACCCGAATAAGAGGGGGCTATTTATTTGGTCTCGGTCTCTCTAGAGGGACCCCCTGTTATTCGGTTACAGACTGCTTTTAACCCGCCCTCCGCTGCCCTTCGTTACTGGTATATATCCGGTATTGCAACTTTCCGGTGAATTAACGTGTATTTGTCTTGTATCATCAAAAGCATGAATATTTATGAGTACTTTAAAAACTTAAGTATGCTTTGAAGTTTCGAACTCACTTTATTTGAGCCTGTAGTTATTTATGCGCTACAATTAGGGATAGACATTTACTGTTGTGACCCAAATAAGAGGGGAGGACTGATATTTATTTCGCCTTTTCAGAGGTTACCGACTGTTATTTATTTTTAACCCAAGCTACGCCACCCTTCGTTACTGATATATCCGGTACTGTAGTTATCCGTTGAATTAAACGTTTGTTTGTCTTGTGTTTAATAGCTTGAGCGAAAATGCAAGGTTGCACTTAGGAATGTACTTTCAAAACTTAAGTAGGCTTTAAATTTTCGAACTCAACTTTATTTGGTCCTCTAGTCATGTATGCGCTACAATTAGGGATAATTGACAGTTATAAACTATATTTTAAAGATTCCGCTCACGGACAATTATTAATGATATGGACTTCTATTGATTACGACTCAAAATGGGAACTCGCTATTATTCGGGTCATTACAGTAGGTATAATAAGCTTATTTTTACGTTTGAGCGTAAGGTTGGACATATGCTTCTTTGTACTGCTGTTATAAGTCTGTTCTATACGGCTGTTAGCTCGTTTTCATATAGAAGGGTCTACGGGAATCTTCTGCCACATAAACACAAGGAGGAAATGTAGTCGAACAAGAGTGATAAACCGTGACAAAGTTTCAGTCACATCGATTCCACCGAAATTTAGGCAACTTTGGTTTATTTTAAATGTACACACCGCTCGGCTAATGTACAGAACAGGGGCGGAACAATATTATAAGCTTATTCCTAAGCTTAAGCCTATAAACCTACGCGTAAGAATGAGTTTATTCCTAAGCATAAGCCTAAGCAAAAAACAGTGTAAAGCTTAAGCTTATCCTATTCTTAATATACCACAGAAAAACGTTCCGACCATGATCTTTATATGGGTCCATGGCTCTAAACATCATATCTGTACAGCAATTAGAGGTTTGAATTGTTTTAATAATGGTAAGCATCGTTTGTGTTTATACGAAATCACAGTCTCTATGGACGACATACGTGACGTGTGGGCTAAGAACCAGACGCAGTAAATTATTTGGTATATTTCGGTGCATCCCACGAAGGCCGAGATGAACCAGGTCGTGGCGAGACTTGGTCCGGGAGCCATAGATCTGGTGACAATCTCTCGTTTAGAACGATGCTAATTATTAGCACGTGCGAACCAGAACGGCATCTTTCGTAAACGTTTGTGTGATGGCTTAATGAACAATAAAACTGTAAACCAGAGACCGGTAAAGTAGTACCGTTGACCTCAACGCGTCATTAATACTATGCGATAGACCACTTGGCCCATAGATCAGGGTCGGAACGTTTTTCTGTGGGATATTAAGAATAGGATAAGCTTAAGCTTTTTACACAATTTTTTGCGTAGGCTTAGGCTTAGGCTTAGGAATAAATTCATTATTACGCGTAGGCTTAGACTTAAGCTTAGGAATAAGCTTATAATATTGTTCCATCCCTGTTCTTTACATTGGATGACCACTTTTCGTACAAATTGCGTTGAATTCGCATTCAAAATGTTGCATTCTCCGAAGTTAATATTGTAAAAACACAATTGTTAAAGCACAACCGTGCTCTGATTCAAATTTCTGCGCTTGCAGTTCTATTTTGGAAACGAATTTTAACCAGCCCTCTGTGGAAAACGCATCATCTTTAAGCTTTTCATGCATGCCCGTAGCCGACTCACGCACCTTGCTCGATTGGTTTGGAGTAAAAAAATTCACGAAGGGCATACTTGGGTTTTCGTTGACTTACAAGCAAGGTTGAAACTGTTCTATGGGTGGGTGAAATTTTTTCAGTAGCGGCTGAGACCCTTCTGGCTACGGGCCCATTTTGATGGCATTTTTTGATAGAAACGCAGAACACGAATGAGTTTGGCGGGGGAAAAAATAGTTCAAAAACCCCATAGCGGCAGTAGTGCGCAAACGTTGGCAAAGGAAAACATAGATGTATACACATGGGGTACATTATGGAGCCTTGGCAGGCGAACCTAGCAGGCTATAGGTTTAGACGTATTGTTGTTGTTGTTGTTGTTGTTGTTATTGTTGTTGGTTTGTATATGGTTTGGTTTGCTATAACAAGCTTTGTTCATAGTCTTGGCTGTGTACTAATGGAATAGTGTGTTGTATTTGTTTGATTAAAGCATCGCCGATAGGATGTAGAAAAATGTGTTTTCTAGGTGTTTTTAGCAATCATTGTATATAGGAAACTGGGCCAATGTTACTTTAAGGGGCGTAACAGTGGATTAAGCGTATTCCTAAGCCTAAGCCTAAGCGTTACAAAAATGTGTTCCTAAGCCTAAGCATAAAGTCTAAGGCTATGCAAGCAAATGAAATCTAGAATCTAAACCTACCTTTTTATGGACCCACCAGAAACCTGGACGCCCCTTAAAGTAACATGGGCCGGAAACGGCATAATTTGTACATGCGTGTTTTTATTGTGAAACTTGGCGAATGTACCCGAACGGTAATTTTACCTTCCCGACCTAGAAAATTTTCAAACTTGCTTGTAAATCATCATAAACCCTTGTATACTTCTCCTAAAAAAATTTCAGCCACCCTCTTTCAGTAAGGTGGGCCGGGCTTGATGATATGTTAGCTAATCACTAGACTGTGCCGAAAATTTCTCAAATTGTACCCGAAACTGTATTTAATACTTGCCTGAATTGTTTTATTTAATGCAGACTGGCACTATAGTGGATAAAGAAATGAGGCGAGGGGAGAGCGTACACCCCCCTCCCCGTCATAAATTTTTTGTGATAAAATGGTAAGATCCTTCTTCTACCTTACAATTTTTCGCTGCCAAAGGCATTGATATAGCATACAGTAACAGTTGCGTTTCATAGCATTTGCTAGCCTACCCTCTCCGCCGGAAATTTCTGGATCCGCCTATGCAGATTGACAGAGCTATCGCAAGAAACCTGGTAGATAACTGTTTTATAGCCAAATTAACAATACATATTTTATGCCCCTGTCAAACCACTGTAGACACTTTGATTAGACGAAACCTAGCGTAGCTACGTCGTATTATTTCTAATAATGTAAATTCCAGTGAGTTGATTAATCAAATCAGAGAGAGAATTAGTTATTTTTGATCATTTCTGAGTTAATAGCAGTAAATATTAATTCACTCTGACCTGATTTAATGGCATGAGAGTTGATTAATTAACTCATAATGAGTTAAGTCAATTCAGAATTCTGAGTTCTGAAAGATCTAATTCAGATCTCAGGCGTCTGATTGGATTCAACTCATTCTGATATGAGATAAAATCAACTCACTGGCATTTACAGTGTACAGGCAACACGAATCAACACCACAACTTTAAATTCAGTTTTAAAGGCTAAAATTGCGTTTGATTTCTCACTCGTTCCGCTTGCGAGTCTTTTTTTGTCTCATTTATATATCACGTGACTGTCATCTGTCAACAATTTTTGGATCCGCCACTGCTAGTATATATCTTCCATCTTACACCAATTTGTGGTAGTTAATCAGTCTCGTCCAACGTTTAAGTAGCGGACATACCGTGAACGTTGCGTAATTTTGTCGTATCATTAATGTTTTTACACAATATTGCCGCAACTCTGTTATATCATAGAGTTTATTGTGCAAGATTGCAATTGTTTTTGCAGTTTAGTATATACGTAACAGTATCCTGTTACTGCAGCGTTGATTGCACAATAACTGCAATTTAGCTTTGCTGACGGGTCAAAAACTTTAATATAACAGCGAAAAGTTGATTATTCGTAGAGCGTCCGCGGTGCTTAAAATACAGCTATTACGTGGTTTCTAGTCTGCCTATTAACAGTCAAATGTTACAGCGTTTATTGAAAGTACGCCTATTATCAGTTGTGGCCTCTGTAAAGATCACGGGCGGAAAGTTGTTCTGCGGGACTACAATAGAGTTACCTGTAAGCTTTGGACTAATTTTTTGCTTACACTTTTTGGCTTAGATACAAGCTCATTCGTACACTTAGGTTTAGGCATATACTAAGGTATAGTCGAAGGCTTGGGAATATGGTTATACTACTGTTACGTCTCTGTTCTACACATTCATTGGTCTGACAGTTGTTAACGATGAAATACAAAAATAACAAAATTTTATTGCAATTTATTGCTATTTTTAATGTATCTACGACAATTGATTCGTCGCACGACAACATGTCGCCCAACAGTGTCCTAAAGCCTATTAATAAATCTAAGCATAATCTTTACGCGTAATGCAAAGTCTAAGCCCAAGCCTATGTATAATGATGGAGAACGAATTGTCGAGTCGATGAAATTTCGAATTACAAGTATCGGTCGACGAGTTGTCGGACGACGAATTGTCTTGGTAGCAATTTGAATAGTGTAAATTTTTAATTCTTGAATTATGCATTTTATATTCGGATACGGCTTATAAAAGCGGTTTCCGACGTCAGCGTTTTTTGGCATCCCCGTGAACCTTTGACTCTCGAGCCATGGATAAACGCCGATCGAAAGGGTTTACCTAAGGTTAAGGATGTCGCTATACTTTACGCAACATCCAGCGCCATCCGTCATCGTGCAGTACCGTCCGCGAAACACTCGCGTACGATACCGTATGATGGTGACGTGACGAACGGCCACGAATGGCGCAGCACGAAAAGTACAGCACAATGGTAGGCGTAAATTTACTGGCTAGCCTTCACCCAAACTTGAGCCTAAGCCTATTAAGCCTAAACGCTAAATGTGAGTAGGAATGTGAACAAGATCACGAAAAGTGCAACACAATTCTAAGCGTAAATTTATTGGTTAGTCTTCACCCAATCTTTGAGCCTAAGCCTAAGCCTAAACGTTAAATGTGAGTAGGAATGTGAACAAGATCCCGTAGTAAACGGTTTAGGCACGTGCCAAGTCAGCGCTGCCTGCTAAATCGAGTCCTCGGGTCGCAGTTGGAAAACAAACATAAAATCGTTTTAATGTCTTCGATTCGTTTGAAAACTTGTATTTTTAAATTTTAAATATTATTTCACAAAGAGGATTTCTATACGTACGCAAGAGTAAAATACCGAAAAAAACAACAATAAAAGCATGACATTGTTGCAATTATTCATGTATTATGCAAGTATCAGCAAAAGTTACGTTGTACACGGCAGCAACAGCAACTGCAATAACAGCAACAACAGAAACAACAACAGCAACAACGTTAAAAAATAGTTTATTTTGTTGTGACTGACGGAGTGGAGACAGGGATGGGTGGATGGCTGAAGAAGAAAAAAAGAAGAGAATTTTAAGAGAAAACGGATTAAAAGGAGTGGACTTAAAGGCTGAAATGCGTCATTTAATGAATATTTTACGTAAAAGACAGTGTTGTATAGTTACGTTGTGCGCGTATACAAGAGTTATTCAATGACAACGGAATTGTAATAGCGATACGATGCAACATTTTCAAACCGGATACCGCGAATGTTGCGTTGAAGTTGTTGCGGATTCAAAATTTTGGAAAATCGTGCGGGGGAGAGAGGATTATGTTCTATAAAAAATTTTGGTCAATGTTACTTTAAGGGGCGTAACAGTAAAGTATGCGTGTTCGTAAGCCTAAGCCTAAACGTTGCAAAAATGTGTTCCTAAGTCTAAGCATAAGCCTAAGCAAAAAATGTAATCTAGAATCTAAACCTACTCTTTTATAGACCCACCAGAAACCTGGACGCGCCTTAAAGTAACATGGGCCAAAGTTTTTAAGACCTGCTGGGTAAAATCAATAAACCAGTGTTTTGCAAGTAATCCCCTATGGCTGCTCATTGAAGTTTGTTCATGCGTTTTGCATGTATCTGCAGTCGTCTATTAACCGTGTTCTAGAGCCTTTGAATAAATCTAAGCATAATCCTAAGCGTAAACCTAAGCCTAAGGCAAAGCGTAATAAGGCAACGAATTGTGGAGTCGATGAAATTTCGGATTACAAGTTGTCGATCAACGAGTTGTCGGGCGACAAATTGTACTGCCGTTTTGCTTGGCATGTCGCAGCATTTTTTATACCAGATACATAAAATGCCATCGTTAACGCAGGTTGTACCCCTCTCTAAATAAAGAGGGTTTGTCAAAAACGCAACGCCAGGTGGTACATTTTGTATCATGCGGAACGCCAAGAGTTGCATACTCTTCAATCTTGCACTCATTGTTTCAGCAATTAGCTGTAATATTAAAACGCCACTAAAAGTAATTATGAACTATTGATCACAATAATCCATTGAAATGTACCGTCATCAATGGCGACGCAGGACGTTCCACCGTTCCAACCGCAATATTACCAGATCCATGTAACTCAATCCTCCGTAATCCTTGCGTTGGGTTGCCTCATATTGGGGCTATGAGTCCTCCGCCAACAACCAATGGCTGTCCTTTAACGAACGGAGCGGTTACTAGCAATAATCCAGTATCGAGCAGTTATAATCAGCCCGTCACCAGGAACGACGGTAGTACTATGAATGGGCATCGAAAATTACACAGGACTAATGAAGGTAAGCTTGGTGCTGCTGGAAATATTTTAGTCATAATGCAGTTTAAAATGCGTCGTGGGTCGAATTGCTGGTCAGGCTAATTTTGTCACAGCTGTAGTCCAGGGTAGATTATAATTGTCGCCAGTGAACCAGCGAACTCAGTGTCCGAGCCTTCGAGGCAACCGCGTCGAATGTAGTACAAAAAGGGAATTTTTTGCAATTGGCAAAAATATTTTGAGTACCGTTTTCCCTGCGATACAAACCCGTCTTCAGGGCTCGGATACGTCAGGATCCGCGCCTGACAGCAGCTCTTACCGGTGTCAGTCTCGCTAGAGTCGGTTGTGAACTACAACCTTTTGAACTAAGCAGCTGGAAAGGCAGGCATAACGTTGGTACTATTATTAGCGGACATCGGAAATTGACGTGGGTTTGTGCCGCTGTTAATGCGACTGAAAGTCAGGCCCGCCCGTCGCCAGCTTACGTTGCTTAGGTGGGTCTAAATATTTTTCAGGAGCGGCATATAAGGATTTTTGGTGACTTACAAGCAAGGTTGACAATTTTCTAGGGGGGAGGGCAAACTTGTCCCAGTTGGGCTGACACCCCCCTCCCCCAAAGGGTTCCAACTCTGAGTAAGGTAATTTAGGGCCGTAACAGTAGATTAAGCGTACCTAAGCCTAAGCCTAAGCCTAAACCTAAGCCTAAGCAAAAAAATGTAATCTAGAATGGAAGCCTACTCTTTTACAGACCCACCAGAAACCGGGACGGCCTAAAAGTAACCATGGGCCAATTCTAGCAAATTTCGAATAATTTCAGTTTGCTGAAGCTTTTGAGCAAAGCTGTTCTGCAAAGTGCACAAGAGCTCTTGTACGCTTTGCCCAACCGGCCCTCGCTTAGGTTTAGCAAAAGGCGTTTTTCAATCCTAGGCGATGCTTTTTCCTAAACCTAAACATTTGCCACAACTTTGAATACGGAGGGCGGCAGTGTTCATGAACCGAATTTGGTTTGCACGTAAATCCAATAGGTCCCTTTAGTGTGCAGGCGACCCACAATAAACAGTGACTCGGTGGTGGAAAATTGCCAGCCATTTTGACTAATTTTACGAAATTATTAAATAATTTATTTCAGTTTGCAAAACTTACCTTTAATAATTGAAAATTATATTTGTTTCAGGCAATGCTGTGCCGTTTGTACCAGTTTTACCCAATCAAAATCAAACGCGTTATGTTGGAAGTACGAAAACTTTGGTAAGTACTTGGAGTTATAGTTTGTGTGGACTCAAACGACCGGTGTATACGTTTTTTTGGCGACAATGTATAGAACAGGGCCGGAACAGTAGTATAAGCATACTGCTAGGTCTAAACCTAAGCCTAAGCCTAAGCGTAAGAATGAGCATATTCCTAAGCCTAAGCCTAAGCGTAAGAATGAGCCTATTCCTAACCCTAAGCCTAAGTGTAAGCCTAAGCGTATGGGTGAGCCTATTCCTAAGCCTAAGCCTAAAGCCTAAGCGTAAGAATGAGCATATTCCTAAGCCTAAGCCTAAGCAAAAAGTTAGTCTAAAGCTTAAACTGACTCTATTACAGTCCCGCCGGAAAACGATCCGTCCAGTGGCGGATCCAGGTTCCAAAATGGGGGGGGGCAAAATTTCACAGGTAATAAACTTACTCTTGACCTATACACAAACCACGAACTATTGTCACAAAATTGCTATAGAATTTTTGTCGAGATGCTGCTGGGGGGCCACGGTCGGGGTGGCCCCCCCCATGGATCCGCCATTGGATCCGGCCCTGTTTCATATATGGGCGCGTTTTTTTAACTTTGGTTTTATGGCGAACTACGGATTCCGGGCCAATCGAATGATGTCGGTATCAAACAGTGGCTGAGCCAGAATGTTCCGGTTTGGACGGATACTTTTTGTGTTTCGAAATTTTACAGAGATTTTTCCAAACCCGTTGATCAAATATTTGTGATATTTAATAATTGCAAATTGTATGGCTGGCACTAATTTTTTCACCAACTATACTATTGTTATCTGCGACATATTTTTGTGCTATTTGGCTGAAAAATAAAATTTGATTTGTATAACCCAAAGTTACGGCCGATGCGAGTTGTCGTCGTATCTGTTGTACCCTCAAAATTTGCCCCTGGTGTTTGAAGCTATCAAGCCTCGATTATAAACCTTGATTCTAACTTAGCATACGTAAGCAAATAAAACGCTCGAAACCACCGCAGTGATATAAATACATTTTAATTGCGTCATAGCTTAATAGAAGCCTCATGTGACTAATACTAAAATAGCTTCATGTTTGACAAGCGCTCATATAACACAGTGAACAAGAGAGATAAAATTGTGAAATTTAAACGGGGATGTGAAAAATATATACTTTTAACCATATTTAAAATAAATAAAAAAGGCTTTTTTGATCTTTTGAAAATTTATTTCTTGGTTCGATTTTTGCATTGTCCTGAAATCAAATACTGACTACACCGTTGATTTTGAATTTGAATTAAATATTATTAGCTATGTAATTTAGAATATTTCTATTTTTCAAGTAAAACATATATATTATACGTTTTGCATCTGGCTGAAATTCAACAGACTCTAGGCAAATATATTGACATTTGTATAGTTCGACGAAAATTTCTAATATAAATATGTCCGAAATTAGTTGTTGATGTAATTTTACGAATAAGCGAACTCGGAAAGGTTGTAGACGTCTGTTTTGAACGGATCTAGTAAATGATAATGGTCAATTTATGATTTCCGCTTGCAATACAGCAGGGTTCCTGTAAGAGTACGCTGTTTAGTCGTTTAAACACATCGTTTGTGTTTTGGCATTGTCAGTCTAGGTAGGAACCGGGATTTCAGACCTTTTTACTAAGCAGCTGGAAAAGTGGGCTAGAAGGGGATCGAACTCTCAGCCTACGGATCCTTAAGCGAGCACTCTACCACTGCTCCACGTAGCCCGCCTCTCCAGCTGCATTTTTCGTCGACTATATGTGTCGACCGTGCACCACAATGTGCATTGCATTTATTGCATATGCACCAGGACAAGCACGTCTCACATGCTTACAGGTATTACATTTTGGCACAGTTTTTGTAAAATGTCATATTTGGGTTATCTGAACCATATCTTTATATTAAAGCTTGAACGCTTCACATACATATTTTGGGCACCGTTCCAGCACAAGTAAACAGTGTTTTTAACAACATGTAATAAATTGTTTTACAAAAGATTTTGCTACGTATAAATTTATTGATAGTCAAATTCTGCAAGCTTAAAGCATCGGTTAACGAATGCTTTCTTTGGTATAGTATGCACTTTGTGGAAACGTGCGGAAACCTTAGCACTTTAGGAAATTAGCATATGTGTGCAACTACGGCTACTGGTATATTTTATGCACGGTTCGGCGACGAAATTTAGAATTTGTTTCTCGATGCGTTAATCCTTTAACTCATAAAGTATACTATGAGCAACTAAATACAAGTTATATACGAACAACACAGACACTTTAAGCAGTGTTTAGCAATTCTAACATATATGCGCAGTGCAGAATCTCTACAAGACGTGAGAGCCCCTTCGGGCTAGAGCGTCAAACTCCTATATCTGTGTGGTCATCGTAAACGCCTCCAACCCGAGAGACTTGGGATCGAATCTTACCTTGAAATACATCTCTTATGAAATTGAAAATGTTCATGCGAGAAAGGGTTAATGGAAAAATTCTCAGTTAGCTTCTGTAACTCACCATTTTGTAAAACGTTATGATCACCTTTGAATTAAGTATCGGAAGTTCCGGTGTGAAATATTTTTGACTCAAAAATTCGTTTTTGAAATGCGTTGTTTGAATCTCTTATATACTTGTAAAGGCCGCTATTAAATGAAAAAATTCAAGTGTCGAAAACGTGATTTGATCTGGCATATGGTTTTGACCATGTATGCATTTAAGCTACTTTGTTGTGCCGGAATATACAACCAAATTTAGCTTAGTGGCCCGTGCGGACACATTTTGGTTATTTTTTTTGGTTAATTTTACCAAGAGTGGATGATCACTTATTATAACAAGAGTGCGCAACTGGGTACATTCTATGTACAGGAGAATGTATCCAGCACATTTTGTGTTTTTGGCCTACATCCTCTTATTTAACGGGGGGTCAAGTTTGACAATTTTTCCAATTTTACACGTTGAAATATTGCAATTGTAAACTAGTAACTCTGGTTATAACTATAAAAGCATGCGTATTCTATATTTCGAACATAACTATCCCCCTCTAAATAAAGGTCGGGGGTCGGCCAAAAATGCAACGCTCGGTGGTACATTTTGCACCATGCAAATTTCGGTAGTTGCACACTCTTGTTAGAGTGATCATCCACTCTTGATTTTAGCTATGTATGTTGCTTAATGTTTTGTACCGTACACCTAAAAATGGTTAAACCTACGAAATAAGCAGATTTCTTTTGTTTGCAACAAACAGTTGGCATACCATTGTCACTCGTTCAGTTGAATTTGAATGTGAATCTAAACGTGAATTGTTCAGCTTCGTGTGGTGGTATCATTACTGAACGGCCGTGACCCAGGCGCGGTGCCAGGTCACCGTGATAGGACGAGGCTAAACATTTTCAGGAGTGGCATACAAGGGTTTTCGATCACTTACAAGCAAAGATTAAAATTTTGTAGTGGGGCCAAATTTATTCCAGGGGAGCTCAGCCCAACCCCTGGCTCCCGTCTGACTACGGGCTTGCCCTGATCCAATAATATAACAGTTAACTTTCTGTGTACAAGCCAGCGTTTGTTTTCGGGGGGTTGGCAGCGGATTTGTAATGTTGTTTAAAACTTTTTGTAGCTATTGAGCGTAGCAAGCTTGAAGATTGTTTTGGATTCTAGGTTCTAGCAAGTTAAACTAAAGCAATCCATGTACCTTATTGCTGGTACATTTACAAAATTTGACGTTTGATATATTTGTATTTATGCCAGTCGGTGTCAGGACAATTCGTCGCCCGGACAACTCGTCGCTCAACAACTTGTAATTCGAAATTTCATCAACTCGACAATTCGTCGTCCATCATAAATATGCTTAGGCTAAGGATTACGCTTAGGATTATGCTTAGATAATATTCATGGGTTGTAAGGCATTGTTGGGCGACATGTTGTCGGTCGACGAATTGTCGATTCATGCCAGCTTAGTATACATCCCTTGGTTATTTCTTGTTAAGCTCTATGCACAAAGAGATCAATTTGTTTTTATTTACAGGAATTGCAACAGTCATAGTACTTGCTAGTCGATTAGCAACCGGCATTTAAATTATTGATTATGACGGATTTAGTAAAATAGTTTTGAAATGTTTTTTTGTCTATTTTTGTTTTGGCCCATGTTACTTTAAAGGTCATTTAGGTTTCTGGTGGGTCTATAAAAGAGTACGTTTAGATTCTAGATTACATTTTTTGTTTAGGCTTTGGCTTAGGAATATGCTTAATCTACTGTTACGCCCCTTAAAGTAACACTGGCCTTTGTTTTTAAGCGGATTGGTTGAAGAACTGCCACAAGGAGGCCTGTTTTGTAGCATGGAAACGTAAACTGAAAACTGAAAGGCGAACGTTGGCATACACACCGTAGCCGTATCGCAAAGTCGTAAATTAAACTAATAATCCAAGTGACTGCGGTTGCTGACAATTTCACTGTCGTACAGCTGATGTCAGCCGAAAAATTGTGAATTTTGTGAAATTTTTTTGGCAAAAAATAATGTTACAAATATTTAGCCACCAACTGAGGTTAGGATAGCTTTAGAATTTCATCATAGATTAGGTTATGGTAAAAGAGATTTTACCTGTTTCAGATTTCATTCTTTGTTTTTTTTGCTCACGTTAGAATTGTTCACCGAAACATATATATGTACGTACAAACAATCAATTTGTGTAAGGAATAAACCTGGTTAAGCTTATATTTTAATAGATACTTCATGTGCCAATCTGTGCGCGTTTGCACTAGAATTTCGAGGGCCAAAACCTAAGAACCGCTGGTCATGCAGCGATAAAAAATGTACCGCTGAATTCAGCTCATCCAGATCTATAGGATGGACCATTTTTATCAAAATCCTAGGTGGGGTCCAGATTCCGTACCTCCACCTATATACCTATATGGACATACATGTATATAGGTGTATATATACTTAGTTTCAATTGAAATCAATCATTTATATACATATCAATAGCCAGGAGTTTGGAAGGGGCAGGATCACGTTTATATAAAAAATTTGAATGGGGATCTTATGTACACAACTGCAAAAATTCCAAAATGTCTCAGTAAAAACCCGAAAGGGGCATGGTTTCGACCTCTAAATGACCCCCAGCTACTCTTTTGTTCGTATGAAACATAATGAGTGGGTGTCAATCACTGATAGTTGCTAATAAAGCTTAATTTATCTGAGCTTAATCTTGGTTAGGTTATACGATGCCGAAACAGCGGCATCCATTCCTAAAAACGTGTTTTTGTTTTAAAATTTAAAACATTTTTCATTTCTATATCAAAATTGTATTTTGTAATTTTGCCAAGTCGTAAGCTTATTTGAAATCAACCCAGCCATCGTTTGTATAGTAATCTTGCTTTAATTGATAGACTTTACTCGATCTGAGTGTATATTAGCCGCGGATTTAATCTCGGACGCAAGGCGGTCGAACCATCCGTTTTCTCTGGTGAGTACAATTATACTACTACTATTGTATATGTAAAGTATTGGAACAAAAATGACAATAGTATGGTAAAATTATGTCGCTCACACGTTACCATACATACACTACGCACATCCATCGTCCCACTGTACTGTTTTAGAAAGGCTAGTTATACTGTTATTGCGTAACTGTGTGCGGAAATTTTATCTCTAAATAAAAAATGTCCGCATAGAGTTTATTGCATTGACGGACATTTTGTATACCGTTTAAGCATTATGTTAATATTAAATATAGAGTTGCGTGAACTGTCTGACTTTGTCGTTACAGTCTGAAAGGTGTCGCCGGAAGGCGCTAAATAAAATAATTAATTTACTGCGTTATTTTGTTGCTTTTGTATGTTCGCTAAAATTTCCCGCCAAAATTAGAATTTTCCCACCAAAATTTGAATTTCGCGCCAAAATTTGAATTTCGCGCCAAAATTTGAATTTTCTCGCCAAAATTTGAATTTTTCCGCCAAAATATGATTTTTCCACCAAAATTTGAATTTTCCCGCCTAAATTTGAATTTCCCGCCAAAATTTGAATTTTCCCGCCATAATTTGAATTTCCTGCCAAAATTTGAATTTCACGCCAAAATTTGAATTTTCCAGATAATATTTTAATTTCTTCGCTAAGGTGTCCCTAATGTATATCATTTATAAATATTGCCCACTACACTGTTTTTCAAACATTTCAATGTCCTAGACAGTGCCATTGCAAAAACGTCTCGTCCGGATAGAGTTCCCGTGAAACTCTATGATGTCCGCGAATGGCGGTGATACTATTGGACAATGAAGGGTTTCGATAAAACATATGCCGGACAAGTTATTGAATTTCATTTGAGAGGCGATATTTTGTGGTGCCGAGTGCACGTATGGTAACGTGTGAGTGACATTAGCATTGTCTGCTTCGCACTCTGCAACCATATAGCAAAATGCAGGACCCGTATTCTTAGCTAAGATATATATGTACCTTGAACCTGCCACTAACAGTAATGTCTGCTACGTCGGTTGCGGTACGTCTTAATTTAATAAATCTTATGAATATTTATTTGATTTTTGTATTTTTTTTCGTCGTACAAAATAATCTCTTTAAATTCCTATTTATAGCGATGTAAACACAAAAGGTGCTATATTTATGCTCATTTATAATACATCTTACAATTTTAAAATCAGCTGCATTTATCGACGTGTGGTTTAATTAAAATCGTTCGCGAGTCTGCTGTGTCCTCCTACCGCAAGTCAGCGAGCCAAATGTTCTTTTTTATGTTTGGGTCTTATTTCTGTCAACATGTGAAATGATTCTAAGAATGCCACTGGGTTTTTGTTGTCAGATTTGGACTCGGTTCGTATATTTTGGACAGTTTTCGGCACAGTATTTTTTAGGTTGGGTAGTGTCAAATAAACAGGTGTCACGTGAGAATCTGGTCAATTTTAGTAATATTTCTGTAATCTGACGGTTAAGGTATGACTGACTTAAATATGCTGTATCTATTTGCATAGCAACGATGAAGCGAAAGCTAAGCTTCTAGTAAATCGTAGGCACGGGTGTCCACTGAGAATTATATTTGGGGGAACCGAATAGTTTTGGGTGACCCCTATACAATTGAAATTCAAGATTGTTCACTTTTAAACCGAGTCTATTTGGGGAACCAGCTGAATTTGGGGGCAAGTTCCCTAACGGCTACATCCGTCCCGTGGTTGACGCCGTTGTGCCAAGGTTAGCATCCCGTCCCTCTAGGCAATCAAGGAACCCGTGCCGACAAAGGACCTAGCTCGAATTGAACGAATATTTAGAAATTTTATGTAATTATTTCAATTTTTGCTGCCGATTTCTAACACTGGAATCTGCAGCAGTGAACCAAGTAATTTTGTAAGTGTAAAAATTTGAACAGTTTTTGTATCGAGAAGATAATGTACGCGAACATCGCAGATGCCTGGTAAATAGCAATGGACCTGGATCCATATTCTCAAATGCGTATAGCACCTATCATTAGTTAGCGATAGATTTTCAAACTGACAAACATTTGCAATTGCAGTTCTCAAAATTGGTACCGAAGTAGGGCTTTTCATACGCGAACAATGTGCTAAATTTCGAACCTCAGGACGCGCTGGTTTCCAAGTTATAGGACCTTCTCAAAATTGGTACTTAAGTAGGTCAATTCATACGCGAACAATGTGCTAAATTTCGAACCTCAGGACGCGCTGGTTTCCAAGTTGTAGCACCTGTCACTAAAACTTGTGATAGGTGCTACATACATTTGAGAATACGGCCTCTGGGGTAAGGGCCAGTATTCTCTAAAGTGTGTAACACCTATCACCAGTTGGTGATAGGTTTTGCAAGTTTCGAACCAGCGAATGCGAAGGCTCGAAATTCGACACATTTTTCGCGTTTGATTTACTCTACTCCTGTACCAGTTTTGAGTTCAGCAACTGCAACAGTTAGTGAGTTTGGAAACCTATTGCTAACTGATGATAACTGTTGTACACATTTGAGAATATAAGCCAAAGTTTCTGTAAAGCGCCTAGGGTGCCCGATACATGACGGAAGACGGGCTCGGCGGATCACACGGGGGTTTCGGTGAGCCATTCGATGTCGAGAAGAAGATATGGAGGATTAGCATCGCCTCTGTAGCTAATTTATTTTAATGCAAAAGATTAACTTGAAGAACACAAGATATTTGACGGCATTGCTAAAATAAGGCTTCACATTGTATACAACTGCTGGGTAGTTCCATAATTAATATTACGACCAGGAAACTGGCTTAAAATTCTAAATATTATTAGTCTCTTATATAGGCGTTTAACCCTTTGCTCGCTGCAGTTACGGATGTAATAGCTACCGAGATCCCGTATGCTGGGGGTGGAGGGGGTATATTCCTTCCTGTAATGGATCGCCTGTACTTGGACCATTTTGAGCTGGACGCCTGGAGCTGATACTAAAATGGCACTTTGATGCCTTCTTTTGATATCACATTACCTGATCTGTATATACAAGTTGTAGTACTGAATTGACCCGAATAAGGGCGGGGGGTAATAAGAGGGGGGGTTCCCATTTTGAGTCATAATCAATAGGAGTCCGTATCCCTAATAAGAGTCCGTAAGCGGATAGAGTCCCTAAGCCCTAATTAGAGTCCATAAATGTCAGTTAACCCTATTGCAGTGTTTAAATGACTCCAGGACAAAGTAAAGTTGAGTTCGAAACTTTAAAGCATATTTAGTTTTGAAAGTACATTGTTACTTAAGCACAACTTAGCATTGTCGCTCAAGCTATTGGCACAAGACAAATAAACGTTTGATTCATCGGATAATTGCAGTACCGGATATATATCAGTAACGAAGGGCGGCGGAGCGTGGGTTACAAATAAATAACAGTACGTAACCGAATAACAAGGGGGGTACCCTTCGGAGAGGCCAAATAAATATCAGTCCCCTCTATTTCGGGTCACTACAGTACAGTATCAATGCCCTTTATACATTCAACATATTTAAAATCGTGGTTTAATTTTTCAATCAAACTAATATTTGCCGGCGACCGTAGGCGTTTGAAGGATTTCTTCGTATGAATTTTGTCTACTTGAGCACTCATCACAACGGGAAAATGCTTATTCGATAAAGGTCTCTATTTAATATTCGCAGGTTTGAACTTTGAAATGATGTTTTCAAAAGAAATTAGTTCTGCTACGATCAGAGACGAATTCAAAAATATCTGACGAAGGGGAAGTGGTGCTAGCAGCTGCTATGAAACGCAAAAATTGTACCGTAGGAACCGTATCATTTTATCACCAAAACATTTTCTGAGGGGGTAAAGGCATACGCGTATTGCCTCCCCTCTGAGTTCGCTACTGGCTACGACAACAATTCAGTGCGTTTTCAAATTTCCGCAGAGTTTTTGTGGTTGACAGCCAATGGCTTCCGGTTGTATCTCTGTTAGTTCAGAGCCTTGTATACTTGCCTCTTAATGATTTAGTTTCCCAAAAGGTTTGTCTTAGCTTATGCCTTAGCTTTTGTCGAAGCCTAAGTCTAAACACTGATCTTAGGGATAAGGTTACCAGAGCCGAATAGTTTATCGCGCATTTAGACTGATGCTCACATATACTTGTCGTGCGACGCTGTGCGTCGAAACCCGTCGTCGTGCGACGCGGTGCGTCGAAAGCCGTCGTCGTGCGACGCTGTGCGTCGAAACCCGTCGTCGTGCGACGCTGTGCGTCGAAACCCGTCGTCGTGCGACGCTGTGCGTCGAAACCCGTCGTCGTGCGACGCTGTGCGTCGAAAGCCGTCGTCGTGCGACGCGGTGCGTTAACAACTTTAACACCATAATTTTGCCTTAAAAAATTTTCAACACCACAGCGATTTAATACTTAAAATATGGCCAATTAATATGCTTAATATTGATTGCCGCAGGGCCGGAGCAGCCACTATCCCCCATGCCCACATTCGAGGGGCCACCCCTAAAGAGGCCTCCACCCTAACCGGGTGAAACAAAAACCGCCGAAGTTTTAAAATGCGTCTGGCTTCTCACTCGCTTCGTTCGCGAGGTTGGCGGCCCCCACCATGAAGTTTCGGGGGGGAACCCTCACCCCTGTGTGCTTCGGCTCTGATTGGCTGGGTCGCCGATATGTGACTTAATTCAACCTATGGTCGTCAAAAGTGGCTAACAGCCCGTGTTCTCAAGTGTATATAGCACCTGTCACCGCATAGCGATCGATTTTCAAACCGATAAAGTGATGTCTATACACTGCAAAAAACGGTGAGTCAAATTGACTCTCTCCGAAATAGGCTCTACGGGACTTCACAAACTGAGTCAAATTCGACTCACTGAGTTGCATGTTTGACACTGGCGGAGTCGAATTTGACTCAGTTTGTGTAGTCCCGTAGAGCCTATTTCGGAGAGAGTCAATTTGACTCACCATTTTTAGCAGTGTAGGTCGAAATTAGTGATATATTTGCGGACACCCTGGATTATTCAACTATCATATACTAAGTTAGCGCTAGTTGTTCAAAACGAGTGCATCACATACACCATTCATGATGAATTGAAATGTTTCGATTCAAGTCAAAGCTACAAAATTTAAGTCAAATCTTGACTAAAGCCTCAATCACACGTGCAAGTTTTTGCACCGAGAACTCGCAGCTGCAAATTTGTACAAAATTCTTGCAGGTGCAAGTCTTTTCAAAGGAACATTCCGATTGACCAATCAAACTACTGTGATAGAAATTCAAGTGACTTGCAACTGCGTTCACAGGTGCGAATTAAATTCAATAGCATGAATTCCAGTGAACAATTTGCAGCTGCAAGAACTTCAAAACTGCTTTGTGACGAAACTTGCGCGCGAGCAAGTTGCACATGCAAGTTTTTACAGCAAAAACTTGCACGTGTGAATAAAGCCCATTCACACGTGCAAGTTTTTGCTGCAACAACGTGCAGCTGCAACTTGCACGAATACTTGCAGCTGCAAGTATTTGTAAAGAATCATAACTTTCATTCTGGATCTTGACATAAATTCATGTGAATAATTTGCAGACCACTACAATAAATATCAAACATAACCTATAATTTATCAGTTTAGCCAATGATGGTAAATGAATTCGATTTGCAAGACTATTCAAACCTACGAATTAATTCTTCGCATATATCAATCATGAAAAACTTGCAGCTGCAATTTCTTCGAATGAATTTTTCAAAAAACTTGCAGCTGCAGGTTTCAGTTGTAAGAAACATTCATGCGCAAAGAAGGTTGTATATACTCGAAATTTCTTGACTTGAAAAAGTTTTAATCGCGACGCAATCTTTATTTAATGCTTAAAAATTTAAAACTAGTCCCATTACTTTCGCCGTTGGCTGCGAAATATCAAACAAGTTAGATATTTGAATTAATTCACACTTCTTGAATAAATTCAATAAGTCTGAAATAATTCGAAAGGCGCTCAACAACATGTGTTTTAATTGGCCAATGAAAATGCAAGTGCAAGAAATTTGAGCGATTTGCTACGGCGTTCACAGGTGCGAATTAAATTCAATCACATGAATTCCATGTGAATAATTTGCAGCTGCAAGAACTTCAAATCTGCTTTGTGACCAAACTTGCACATGCAAGTTGCACGTGCAAGTTTTTGCTGCAAAAACTTGCACGTGTGAATAGGGCTTAAGGCTTAAGGTTTAGTCCGAGTTAACTCATGTTTTCTGCAACCCACCCATTATCGTTCAGGTTTAGGTCAATATTTCTGCAGTGCCAGAATTATTGAACCTACATCATTGAAAATAAATTTGGCGCGTTCTTGCGTTGCTATTAATGTAAAAACAATTGCATTTACTGTCGAATATATTAACCTGATCTGGTAATTTTAGGTTAAGTTAAACTGTTATATTTTCTAGGCAAATTGTTGGTTGAACAATAGATTGTAAACGGCTAGAAAAGTGTTCAACACATCGGCCAATGTAAAGAATAGGGGCGGAACAGTATTATAAGCATATTCCTAAGCTTAAGCCTAAGCGTAAGAATGACCATATTCCTAAGCCTAAACCTAAGCTTAAGCCTAAGCGTAAGAATGACCATATTCCTAAGCCTAAACCTAAGCCTAAGCCATGCAGAAAATTAGTCTAAAGCTTAAGCTTACTCTGTTGCAGTCCCACAGAAAAACGTTCCGCCCCTGATCTTTACATGGGCCAACACATCTAATTTATTCGAAATTTGGTATATGATATATAATATGGCTCTGTTTTTCCGTATATTCAATATCCAAGAATTCGATTGATCCGCCACCAAGACCGACGTTAGGATACTCGGGATCCTCGGCCCAACAAGTCCGAAGAGGCCCCCCAATAAAATGTTTCGCAGCTCTATAACTTGATGGTCCGCGAAAATTTTTTAGTTTGCCTGAGGACGTCCCATAATCGCTCCATAATTGGCGGTGTGGGTTGATGCTTCCGCAGGCACTGTTGCCCAGCCAGCAACACCTTTTTGGATCCGCCTGATTTTTTTGTAACAACCAAGAATGGGGTCAATTTCAACACGTTAAGGACTGCTTTGTACTTTGCGTCCGTACGCAGATTCACCATGGATATAGACATGTGGGCAGAGTCGGACCGTTTACCTCCGTTGCACCAGTTGAAGCAAACTTGGCCAATCAGGCGAACGAGTAGCC
>JASANG010003666.1:0-34172 GCA_030248215.1 Enoplolaimus lenunculus
GGTGTCTCTAAGGTGTCTGAGTCTCCCGGGACACCCAAAAATATGCAAATTAACAAACTATGGGGGATGGTGTAGCTAGCCTCCGAAATCATCATGCTTTGGTCAATGTTGAAAATGCGGTGTTTAATTTTGTGCGATTACTTTGGTGATTTTTTTAGTTTACTGTGTGTACTCGAAGCTGTTAATTTGCATAGCGGTTATCGGGAGACTCAGACGGATAGGCTTTAACGGAATTAATAGTCACGGTAGCTCCTATGTGAACCTACGGTGCACCGGCGAACAGGGTTTTCAGTAATTGGAGCGCATAGCGCAAAGCATTCGGGCAGTACCAGGGGAAACCGGGGTGATTGGAAATGTGTCAAAGGGGATTTCTGGGGTGATTTTTGAAGTAGTTCCTGGAGTTGTCGATTCTATCGGGGCTAATTTCGACAGTTTTCTGGAGTTTCTGGGGATTTTGTACGGTTGTTTGGGGGTAGTTTTACGGAGATTTTTTGTGGCGTTTATCACGCGGTGTGAGCTGGTGACTTAGTGGAACAACAGCTTAAGTTATCGTAGTTGATGTGCGGAAAGCACCTAACAAAGGAACTTTCGGCACAATCGGTTGGAATAAGGTCGTAAGAACTGGGTGTGTGTTGTCATCAGGCCCTCGTTATAGCATCGTTTTTTGACACTGGTCCTAAAAGGGTGGGTGGACAATTTGTTACAACTATGCGCGCATTATTACGTGGATGATCTATTAACTGTGATTTATAGAAATAGGCGAACACTAGGTGTACAATAATTTTTGTCTGAAACACTGTTTAGTCAAGATTCCATTTGTCTGCATAGAGTTTTGGCAAAACTGTGAACGTTAACGTCGAATCAACATGAGACAAAACGTGTCCCGCATGCCCCGGTTATAACGTGAACTCCGCATTATAAGCAGTAATGTAAAGCAAATTACAACATAATTTTGTGGTATATCATTTCATCTAATTAAGTATCGGCTGGGTTTGAAAATCTTACTTAAGTATTTACTTAACTTATACTTAAGTAATTATTTAAGTCGCCGACTTAAGTAGATACTTCAATTTTCAAGCAAAAACAAATGTCTGTGCCAGGTGTTTTATATTGAAGACGGACCAATAGTCTACACTTTTAATTTGACCAAAATTAACATGGCTCAATGGTAAATTTGTAATCTATCAAATTTGGTCAGCGACTTAGGTATTTACTTAACATAAGTACGCTATGAAAAACGACAAAATGAATAAGTAATTACTTAACACGTACTTAAGTGCTAATTCGTACTTAAGTAGGGTTTTAGAAACCAAGCCTATGTTTGTGGTCGTAATAGTGAGAAGTCGCTATGATCTATTGATGCAAATATTGCTTCGATAACCTTGAATTATAATCCGATTGAATTCTGCTAGTCAGTCAAAAACGCAATCAATGCACGCCGCTGTAAAAATTCGGTAAAAAATTCCGAAAACCAAAAACTTTTATCAACAAATTTAAACCAAACTAGTTGTAATTCCATCGTTGCGAATAAACAATCATTTGTTGATACTAAGAACAGTTACTCCTTCGTTCTCGATCTCAGTAATATAGGTAAAAAAATTCATACGATTGGAACTTTTTGAGTTCAAACTATACCTTAGTCAAATTATTTAACAAAAATAGAAAAAATTTTCACTAATATCATTTAAAGTTTTAATAAATTCAGAAATCAGTCGTTGAACTTTTCGAGAGTTTAAAATGTTACATGAACTTCAGATGTTATGCTCAAAATCAATTCTTCAATGCCATTTACATTATTAAAAGCCGTTTGAAGCGTTTTGGTACATAGAAAATTGCTGGTGTTTGACTGGATTTGGCGCATGATTTTGATTGAAATAATCATAGCCACCGATTATTATTATTATTATTATTATTATTATTATTATTATTATTATTATTATTGGTATGCCAGGAAATGAGACTAACGTAATTAATTCGAAAAAATTGCCGCGGATCAAAGTTTGGAAGGTATACAATTAATAATGATATTTGGTTTTGACACGATTCCCTTCAAGATTTTAAATCATATACATGAATGTTTTAGATAATTTAAACAAGGTAGCGATTAAGACTACAAAGGCGGCTGAAACTTTATATTCTATGTTATATTATTGACATTAATGTTTGAATAATTGTTGGACCGTGGCACGCGTGTTCAAAGTGTATAAACTATTAAGCCAGTTAAAAATATTTGATGTTTTACTCGAACGCAAGCAGCAACGTTGTAGAATTTTCTGGCAAAATGGGTGGTTAATTGCAGACAATGGTACTGTTGACACTGGAAAAAATTAAAAAAAATGACTACGATAAATTTATGTTCAGGAACATATTATCCGTACTCGACGGAATGTTTCGAGATTAGCAACAGCAACACAACTGCAATTGATGAACCGACCAATTGCAGTGGATACCTTGGTACGGAAGTTTCAGCTTTTAGCAATGTTGCAAATTGGTTTGGAATTTCAATTGCATTACGAAAAATCAGAATCGACTACATTGACTTTTCAAAAATATTCAACGAAAACATTTCGAACTGTGACTGCTTAGGGTTTTCTGTAGGAACTCGTATGCTAAGCTTAGATTATACCGAACCTGTCGCACAAATCTTAATACGGTATGTAATAATTGCGCAGAAATTGCCTGCGAATGCGTACAGTAATGCTAATGTGTTTGCAATAATACGGCCACTGCATCAAATCGCACTATTAGCTGGAATTGTATTGTTTTGGTTCGCCGTTAAATTATCACAAAAAGTTAAAAAAATCAAAAGTTGCCCCGGAAGACACCGCCAGCAAAATTGCCGTGCACAGAACCGACACAATTATTTGGATCGCGCAGACCATAACTCAACTGTTTGTTATTTGGCATTTAGCGTGCTTTTAGCCATAGTATTAGGTGTTGCAAGCAATCTTCTTGCAGTTGTCCTTAGCCAACCCCTTGAATCGTGGGAAAATCCGTTCACAGATCTCGCAACTTTACATCAATGTGTGGTCGCTTTTCGTTGCCATCTTTATGCACCTGAGTGGATAACAGAAATTCAATGGCGAAATTTAAACGCTGAAATGGGTAGACTTTTTTGGCTAATCGAAACGCGTCACAAATCAACCAGCGTTGAAAAATTTACTGTCCAAAGCAAGAAAACCAACGAAAACTTCATGCTAATGAAAAAACTAAACCAAAATTTGGCTACCGCTGACGGCACTCCTGTTACTGCTGTTGTATTTTTTCCTGCTTTTTCGGAAACGTTTGTTTCAGATACCATCCAACCACACGTTTCACGGCAACTGTTAGTTTTGAGTGAAAAATCAACAGGGGTTGGTTTACGCTTCAATGTTATCTGTCGTAAAACGCTGAAGCGCTCCAAATTGAAAGCAATGAAACAAGCGTTCGCAACCGGCGATGCAGGCAAATATCTGGCCGATCATAATGTTCATTATACGATTCAAAGTAAACAGTATGGTGAAATTTTAAGAAACAAATACGAAAATCAACATCGCCCGGAAATTAAACGAAAGCAGAGCTCGAAATCTCAAACACATTTTTCACAAGGGTCATTTACTACTTTGACTGTTAAGCATTTTACGTCTATTTTTAAACTATTTGGCGTTGGATTAACAATAGCTTGCGTTATGATCGCAGCGGAATGTGGATGTCGCCGATTCAACCGGGCCATGCGAGACACGGTTTGTCCCATGTTGAGTCGACGTCAACGTTACAATTTGGAATCTTATATCGGGTCAACAGACAAAATTCGAATGTCATATGACATTAACTTACAAACCACCGCTCTCAAATGATCAGTGTGTACAAGGACGGTCTGTCACGTGACACTGTGGGACATTTATGCGAATATCATATGATTTCCAAAATTTCAACGAATATCATATGATATTCAGCGGGACAGTAAAAGCTAGTTTATAATTACAAGAGAAGCGTATTGTTATCATCATTGACGATACTTTCGTGTTGATCACCATCTATAATTTTCGGGCCAATGTTACTTTTAGGGGCGTAACAGTAGATTAAGCGTATTCCTATGCCTAAACCTAAGCCTAAGCCTAAGTATAAGCGTATGGATGCGCCTATTTCTAAGCCTAAGCCTAAACGTATGGATGAGCCTGTTCCTAAGCCTAAGCGTATGGATGAGTCTGTTCCTAAGCCTAAGCCTAAGCCTAAGCAAAAAAATTAGTCTAAAGCTTAAACTGACGCTATTATAGCCCCTCCGTAAAACGATCCGGCCCTGTTCTATACATGGGCCATATAAAGTAGATCAGGAATTGTAACGGGGCGTCCTGTGTTGCATAGGATACGGCGCTTTATGATCTATTAGATCATCTCATTGAATGTTTGGAATTTTAGGTTAAGAGGGAAATGCACAACTTTGTTTTGTTTGTAGGCTCGAATTATGTTTTCTATATTTGGACCTGTTTTTGTAACTATGGTACGATCTCGCGTATTACAATACTCCTTTTTGTACGATCTACATTTGATCTGATGTTTCCGTTTTCTGTACCATTAATTCCTTCTATCTTATATGTAAATACCGAGTGCATACACAACATGTAGAGTTTCCATTAGATGCTATACTGGATGACGAAGGAGGAAGGTCTGAAAAGCCGTGAATGTGTACACTGCAAAAAATGGTGCGTCAAAATGACTCTGTCCGAAATAGGCTTTTCTGGACTACACAAACGGAGTCAAAATTCCACTACGCCACAGTCAAATTGGACTCTGTAAATCGCTAAATGAGTCGATTTTGACTGGCGGAGTCAAATTTGACTCTCAGTTTGTGTAGTCCGGAAAATCCTATTTCGGAGAGAGTCATTTTGACTCACTATTTTTTGCAGTGTTTTATCGCCCTCAATTATAAGTTTAAAACCGTACAAATTTGTTACAGTTTGTCGTTCTGAGTAACCCACCATGAGCCTCTCCTATAAAGATTGCCAGGAATTGGCAATACCCCCATAGAACTGTAGAAGTCAAACTGTACGCAACCATCAGTAGCCAATCACTGGACTCTGTATGGCGCACCCTGTTTCTGACCTCTCCTTAATTCTTCAGTAATGTGCGTGTGTTTAAAAAAATTTCAAGCATTAGGGGGCACAGTCGGGATATTTTCGGTTTCATAAAGGGGTGTGGGTGAAAATTTGTGAGCTAAACTTTACCTGTGTCTAAAATCCAGGCAACGGTGTTGTATACTGGTGAAGCCTTCAGTCAAGTTACCTAGCAATACTCAGAGTATTGGTTATCAACGATGGCAGGGAGGTCAATTTGCCTTTATGCTAAGCATTAAAAGGAAATGGCGGATAAAACAGCTAAACCCCTGCTTACCAGGAGAATTTTAGCATTTCCTGTGACTTGAGGCAGTAAACCTAAACATCTGTGGTCTGTAGATGCTGTATACTCTCCATTTTGGGTTTTGAAGGGCAAATCTTTCACCCAGGAGCTAATGGGATGTATGTATGTACGGCTTCTCAGGTCACAAACGTAGAACACAAGTACTGGACTCAAGTACTCAACCACGGGGCACATCCATGAACCACTGGAAAACTTCCTGCTCCAAATTGGAAGCATCCGTAAATGTGTAAATCAGTAAAGGCTTGGATCGATCCGCCTTTCCAAAGAAATGTCTTTGACTGTTTTATACAAAACTTTTCAGGACCGCTTGTCTACTTTCTCAGTGGTTGTAACAACCTTTAACGACCAACAAACATCCAATCGCTTTTGGGTTCAAAGATACTGAGTTTTCCCAGGAAAGATGGTCATAAAAGAACGGTTCCAAGAGTAAGACAACAGAAAAACCCTTTGCTACGAGCGCAATACGACCACTCTCTAAAAGCTGAAACTAACTTGATGTAGAAGCGTAAGCTAATCCACCAGCATTAAACTAACTTTCTAGATTAACTAAACTGACTGGTAGGTTTACGCTTAAACTCATTTGAAATCTTACTTATTTTCGGTTTAAGCTAAACTTTAATGAACTGTTAGATACACGGCTGCACTTGTTACTTAAACTAAAAATAAGTTTACTTAAACTCGTGTTAACATTACAAACACGTTAGTTTAAGTAAAACTTAAAATTCTAGATTCGTTAGTCCGTCCAGCCAGTTAAGTTTTACTTAAACTGATATTCAAGTGTACTTTTAATGGACTTGCAGCAAACGCGACGTGCTATGGGACCACCGAAACGGTTTCTGGCAGGGCATACGGCAATTTTGTAGTATTTACAAGCAAAACAAAACATATTCAGGAGACTTAAATTTTGCTATACACTGTAAATTCCAATGAGTAGTGATTAATCAGCTCAGAGAGAGGATTAATAATGATTTTTGGTTATTTCTGAGTTATAATATCAGTAAATACTAATTCATTTTGAGTTGTTTTAATTTGAGGTTAGTTGATTAATTAACTAAGAATGAGTTCGATCAATCAAAAATTTAAAATCCTGAATTCAGAGCTCAGACTTTTGAGTTGATTAACTTAACTCTGGAGTTAAAATCAACTCACTGGAATTTACAGTGAAAGAATGGATCCATCCTGGTCCCGTCTGGATTCGAAGGCAGCTTTAGTGCGAATTTGTTTCAGTTTCACAATCCAGCAGACGAAAATGTTGGCGTATACTGGCATTGGCTGTAGTCGACAGGAGATATAAGTTTCAACGCCTTTGTCAACACATTAATGTATTCTACAATTCAAAAGGTAAAAATTATGCAAAATACCAATGGCGACTGTGTTACGTCAAAATTCTACTTGTGTCATTAAAATAATTATAGAAGCAGTAAATTTTTTCAAATATTTTAATAGTGAAACTTACTGTACCACCAGAAGCATCAATGTTACACTGTAAATTCTAATGAGTTAATTAATCAACTCAGACGGAAAGTTATTTTTTTCTGAGTTAATAAAAATAAACTTTAACTCATTCTGAGATGAGTTGACTCCGGGATAGCTAATTAATTAAATCACAATGAGTTCAATCAACTCAGAACTGTGAATTCTGATAGTCCTAACTCAGACTGAGTGATTCAACTCATTCCGAGTTAAAATCAACTCACTGGAAATTACAGTGTAGTAGGTTGTAAATTCTCAAATTGAACTAAATTAGATATGCTAAATAAGCTTCCTGTGCCGAAAGCAGATTGGTTTTCAGTTGAAAATTTAGCCACGGCCTTAATCTTAGTGTGGCGATGGGCTTTTAATGACGTCCGGCGGCGTCCGTAATCATTCGTTGCCAATCGGTGAGTGCTGGACGGCACCAGACGACGTCGCTCGAAAATACTGTTTGAAAGCAAGACCAATGCAAAGAACAGGGGCGGAACAGTATTATAAGCATATTCCTAAGCCTAAGCTAAGCCTAAGCCTAAGCCTAAGCCTACGCCTAAGCCTAAGCCTAAGCCTAAGCCTAAGCCAAAGCCTAAGCGCAAAAATGAGCATATTCTTAAGCCTAAGCCTAAGCCAAGCAAAAAAATAGTCTAAAGCTTTAAGCTTACCCTTTTCTAGTCCCACAAAAACGTTCCGCCCCAGATCTTTACATGGGTCGGAACCAGTTACTAAACTGGTAATAGGTGCTACACGCAGTTGAGAATATAGCTCTAGGACAGAATTTAAGATTAGCTGACCAACTAGTGGTTGATGCTTTTAACTGAACATCAGTCTTAAGCGATACCTTTGTGTTACGTTCGTTGTTTTATCGTAAATAAATCTTCTTCCATGGCTATTTGATTTTTGGATACGATTGGGTGTAAATGCATAACAACTCCTGCATCAATAGCGTTTGCAAGATCAATGCATACAGACTAGTGATGGGCATGGATATTTTTTCATATCCGGATGTCCGGCAATTCTTGCTTGATATCCGAAATGACATTTTCCATTTCGGATATCCGAAACTCGATTTTGCATTTTTTTGGGTTTCCGAACCTCAATTTTAGTTTCTTAACATAAGCACTTGCTTTAACTTGTTGTTCTAAAGGATGTGCCCTGACCCACAAACTGATTGTTATGTGCGTAAGCAATACAATTCTAAAAAATGTTATTTATTATGCAAGTGCTTCAATAGTTGTGGGTATTCGGTTTTGAACTTTCCTAAAAACTACTGAATACTTGCGTTGGCAACCTGAAATTGAATTGATTTGGCTTGTCCTCCGCCTAATTTAAACAGCTGCAAGAGAGATCCCATCGAATGTCATCCTTCCCTCGAACTATGTATACATGAGTCGTTTTTCGTTCCAAGAAGAATAAACCACACTGAAACATACTTACGCTAAATCGTACAAACATCAGCTGAAGTTACTTTTAGTGGTGCCCCGCTTTCAGCGGCGGATACAGAACGGCCAATATATAGCATGGCCGGACCATTTTCGGCAGGAATTACGCGTAAGTGCGCAGACCAGGCCGATATTTTTGAGATAGTGAACAGTAGTTATAAGCATATTCGTAAGCTTGAGCCTCAACATAAGGATAAACCTACGAAAAAAACTGTCTAAAGATTAAACTTCATCTCATGGGCCAAAAACCGCGTGGGTTTCGAAGACAGACTACAGCAGTAAAAAATCCTGTGCTGCCATGGCTTCTTTTCGAAGAAAAACGTGACAACCCAAAGTTACACAACTGTCGCTGTAATGCAAACAAAATCAGGTCAAAAATACTCACGGTACACGAACAAACTAACCAGAAGCTGCTCCTACACTGAACAAACCATATTTACTATAATTCTTATAGTCATCATGGAACAATTATGCAAGAATGTGGTTTAATATTCTAACCGAGGTTTGGAAACAGAATTTCTTTCGTCAACTCCAGCTACTTTGGTGGTGAAATCATGCAAATTATTCCAAAAAAATTTTGGACAAATAGCATTTCGTATATCCGGATATCCGGATACACGTTTCTTTTCGGATACATATTCGGATATTTTTCATATCCGGATATCCGGATATCCGGATATCCGGTGCCCATCTATAATACAGACAGGTAGGCTGATTAAGACGAAAGCGCTTTTTCTCATCACATAGCGAAAATATCAAATAACTTTAAATACGGGTTTATTGGGCTGTTTCACTCATGCGTATTTGAACAGCCATTTAAATCGTTGCCACCATGTACTGTTTTGGCTTATATAACCATGCCATGCCTACATATATTGACTGGTGTGCCAATGAGGGTAAATAAAGCTACAGTATTCAATTGAAAAGCACTGTAACGCGAGAATAATCGGTTACTTACGATTCCGGTCCAAATAATCCAGGTGTTCGGCCATAAAATGAGTACGAAATCTATCTGGATCGCGTGCAAGGACAACTACAGGAAATTTGACCCAATTTGATATAATTGCATATTCGTACATATTAAATTCGTTCAATGGTCCAACTGATATAACCCAATCTAAAGTATATAAATGTAACATAAATATATATTTATATATTTATGTATTTATATATATGTCAGGGTTCAACGGGAATTTCTGTTCCCGCCGGAATTCCTGTAAAAATTAATTCCTGTGTTCCTGTACGTGTTCCTGCGTTCAAAGATGCAGGAAACGACCGAAGTTTTCCGGTTTTGCGGCAATTTTATTCATAATCATTTAAATATTGCAAACTTTGTCTTTCAAAAAATTTATGTCGAAATTAATGTTTTTGCGATAAGTTCAACTTTGTTACTAAATTGTTCCTGATGTGTTTTCGCTAAACTTGATGATGAAATAGCAGGAAAATTGTGTTTAGTCGTTTTTTGACAAGTTTTCTAAAAAGTCCAATAGTAGGTTCCTACAAAGAAATTCAGTTCCTGTTGAGGCAAGATTTAGTTCCTGTTGGAACCCTGATTTATATATATTATGCTAGTTAAGATTCTGAACCTGTTTACCTTCCATTATCGACTCTTGGTCATACGTACAAGTTGTCGTGCAAAAACATTCCTAAGTCTGAGCCTAAGCGTAATGATGCGCAACGAATAGTTCAATTCGCGAAATTTCGGATTACAAGTTGGCTGGCAACAAAACGTTATGTACGATACCAGTGAAAATCAAGAACCCGTTGGGATATTTAACTTACACGGTTCGGCATCAGGCGAATTGCTGTTGTGAATAACAAAAGTTCCATTTTGTTTTTCTTGAAATCCGTAGCCAAGCGCGAATTTCGGCAATCCGTGAGCGTTGTTTTCGCGATAGAACTTTAAAATTGCAAATGTTGCACTGTACGATGTATTTGTTACGGCGCCGTCTAAAATTTGCAATATTTTACTTTTCGTTCAATTATTTTGGACGTAACGAATCATCCTATTAACATAACATAGCAAATAAGTCGCATTGTGCAAGATATGACAATCATTTTTTGCGAAAAGTGCAAACGGAGATAAAAAACCCGAAACCGTAGCCGGATAACTACACCACTGGATAAAACTTTAAGCCTTACAAGTTGTCTTATATCCTTCATATAGCACAGAAGTATTTATAATGTATTAGTGAATACTCTGCGCCAAAACGAGTGTATTTTACGCATTAACCTTTTCTCACATGAATATTTTCTATTTCCCCGGAGACCTACTTTTATGCTAGGATTGGAACTCCAGTGATTGGAATGGGAGGCGTATACCATCACCACTCAGCTATAGGAGCTTGACGCTCCAGCCCGAGGGGGCTCTCACGTCTTGTGGTGATTTAGTACTATGTATACGTGTTGCAATTGTTAAACACGGTGCGATATATATACTGTTTAACGTATATACACTGCGCTGAGTTGCCTATAGGCAACTCAATGTGAGAACGGGTTAAGGTTTTACAATTTTCGCTAACCTAAACCATATAGAGACTTCATTGAAAGTTTCGCTTAAGGTGGCAGTCATTTCAATGATTTAGACGAACCAGAAAAGTGCACGCCAACTGCGCAAAGCCAGATTTTAGGTTTACTTGGGCACAACGTAGAAATGCCCTTTTAAAGCGAGCATCACCAGTCAAATGAAATAATGTGACACTTAAACAGAGGGTAAATATTAACGCATACACACAGCCTGAGTAACAAGGTACAACCGGAGGTCTGCCTCCGGCTCCGGCTCCGGCATAAAATCGGCCTCCGGCTCCGGCTCCGGTACAAGTTTAGCCGGAGGTTAAGGCAATTTCAGTAGTAAAATTTTGCATAATTTTTCAAAATTCATGTGTTTAGCGCGTTTCGTTCTGCTTTTGTCACAATTTTGAGGAAAGAATTTCCGAAAGTTCGCAGAAAACTAGCGTAACACCAAACAACTTAACAACATATTGCAGATATTGGCTAAAATTAACTAAGTAACCGTCAATGTTACTACCTAATTTGGCCTCACCTTCGGCTCCGGCTCCGGCTCCGATATTTTCACCTCCGGTTGCACCCTGTTGAGTAAATGAGTTGAACAAATTGTTTAATGATATACATACCGCATTTGAGAATTTAAAACGTTTTTTTCATCAAAAATAAGACAAACTTTGTGTTTTTCATAGTTTAAAAATAGCTTCAAACTTTCTAGAGTCAAACTTACAATGTGACACGACACAAGCTTCATGTGTTACGTGGGGACTGTTAATAACCTAAAATTATACACAATTTTAGTGTAAAAAAATTGAAAATCATAAATTTAAAAATTAAACATTAAACAACAATCTATAATGGCTGGATTTCTGAAATCTAACTTGAGTTTTTACTTAAGTTATACATTATTACTTAAGTTGTCGACTTTAGTAAGTACTCAAATTTTTGAACAAAATCAAATAAACACCAAATGTCAGCCATTGCTACAATAAGAAAATAATACTTTTGCTATTTATTAAGGAGGCACTATAAGTCCATAATTGCCGTTAATAGACCAAGGCTAATATGCCTGAAGAGTTAATTTGTAATATATCGTATTTAATCAGAAACTTAAGTATTTACTTAAGTACGCTTTAAAAATGACAAAATGGTTAAGTAATTAGTTAGCACGTACTTAACCCTTTCTCACATGAATATTTTATATTTCCCCTGAGACCTACTTTAATGCTAGGATTCGAACTCCAGTGACTGGAGTGGGAGGCGTATACCATCACCACTCAGCTATAGGAGTTTGACGCTCGAGCCCGAGTGGGCTCTCGCGTCTTGTGGTGATTTAGTACTATGTATACTTGTTGCAATTGTTAAACACGGTGCGATAAATATTATTCAACGTATATACGCTGCGCTGAGTTGCCTATAGGCAACTCAATGTGAGAAGGGGTTAAGTACTAAGTTGTGTATGCATGCGAGACATGCTTGTTCTAAAAAGAATTTCGGGACAAAAATTCCTCGATTTGCCAGTAGCGTTTGTTTACCTGAAACCAGCGCCCCATCATTCTTTGAACGTCAATATTTTCCGCCGCCGGAGCAGCCACGCGTCGAAAAACGTTATCGGCAATGTTGTTTTGTTTAACTCGCGGCAGCATCCGGCTGAGCGATCCTTTTAGTAGTTGATTTGCTGGAACCACAGCTTGCGGAATAAGAGACGCAACAAGATAGTTAAACGCGTCAAGACCAGGTATTGTCGACAAACTGGGAATTTCAATTTTTCTTCCGCCGTCAGCAGCTTGAAATTTAAATTTCGGAACCGGATCTGGGATCACTGGCGATCCGTGGTTTTCTGACAACGACGAAACCAAAGCTTGAAGCGTTGATTTGTACTTCGTAGTCGGTCGAGTTGGAATCGCCGAATTTAAACCTGGAAGAAGTTTGAAGCTTGAGTCAGGTTGAAAAGTGTCAAGTTTGGCTATATTTGGCAAAGTGGGGGTAGCTTTTGAAGAAGAATCCTTTGTTGGATTTGAATTTAGATTTTGAGAGTTTAAATTAAAATATTCATGTGAGCTAAGGTTTGAGCTAAACGGACCGGCAGAATTTGTTTGAGCTGGAGTTAAGCGATTTGAATTGGGCTGCAGGACAGTTTTGTGATGCCGGATTAGGTTTCGTATCGAGTGAAAACTTTCCGGCACTGGAAGACCCACAGGACTGAGTCGTAGCTCGCCAACTCGAAATCGATCCCGGGAACGGTTAGGATCTGGAAAATTTACAACGCGTTTGTCAACGGCGATAGGAGCTAACTTAGGAAAAACGACCGTTTCTGTGTATCGTTGTTGATTTTTAAACTTTGAAGTTCTTTTTAAATTTTCAAATGTTTTCGGTTGTTTTTGACCTTTTTTTAGTTTTGAGTTTGCGAAAAAATCAAATCGGCTGAGTTTTGATGGTTTTGTTGGCCGCCTTCGTCTTTTCAGCAGTTGGCGGAGTGCACCGCTGAGCGACGAGTGTACGTTATGAGGATGGGCAAAATGTCGCGAGACACGGCTGATCCTGGTTCTCAAGTTTGATTGGACGTTGACAGAGTAGGGATTACGCAGTGTTTCGCTTTGGCGTGCGTTATTGTGAAATTGTAATTTTCCGTATTGCTGCAGAGAACTTGATGTTTTTTGGTAACTCAAAGCTGGCCAAACAATTATCGACACTAATAGTATTACATTCAGCGACGCCATATTTGAATATTTATATATTTGTAAACCTAATTATTATTATTATTATTATTATTATTATATTATTGCAAAATCATAGACGTTATCGGGGCCCTTGTGTAGAACAGGGCCGGAACAGTAGTATAAGCATATTCCTAAGCCTATGCGTATAGATGAGTCCATTCCTAAGTCTAAGCCAAAGCCTAAGCCTAAGCAAAAAACTAGTCTAAAGCTTAAACTGACTCTGTTATAGTCCCTCCAGACCACGATCTGGCCCTGTTCTATGCATGGGCCGTTATCGGTATATGGACTCGGTTGTCCACATCAATATACCGCAATAAGAAGTTGTTGCACTCGACCTCGTGCGCGATTGCGAAAGGTCACCGGTTCGATTCCAGGCGTGGTATGAAATATACACTGCAAATTCCAATGAGTTGATTAATCAATTCCGCCAGCGAGTTAGTTATTTCTGAACTAATATCAGTAAACATTAACTCATTCTGAGTTATGTTGATTCGTACTCTGATTTGAGTTGACTCTGGGTAAGTTGATTAATTGACTCAGAATGAATTAAACCAACTCAAAATTCTGAGTTCTGATAGTCCTAACTCAAATTGAGTGATTCAGCTCATTCTGAGTTAAAATCAACTCACTAGAATTTAAAATGTAATGGGCAAAACTTATAAAAGACGTTTTTCAGCATTACTTTTATGAATGACCAGATTATGATCAACTCACCGCTAACTCGTCATATTTTTAGTAGGCCAATGTGTCAGTTCACTCAGTGAATTTTCAGCTAAACTGTTGTAAAATTGATTAAAAACTTTAACGCGTTGAGAAATTTATATCTGTTCAATTCACTTGCTAAAAAAGCCACGTTTTCAATGTTAACCTGTCAAAAGCTGCAATATGGAAGCTGTTTTAGACATTTTATTTTCAACTTAGAATCGAAAAATAGATTTTCCTGCAGACAAAAGGAACATCTCTGCTATGCAAGCCAAAAAGCGTTGAGGTCCCAAAAATAATGGCCAATCGTATAGAACAGGTCGGTTAGCATATTCGTAAGCCTAGTCTATAAGTGTCGTAAGAATGAAATTATTTCTAAACCTAAGCCTTAGTCTGACCGTAAGCCAAAGTAAAAATGGTCTAAATCGAAAGCATACTCTATTGCAGTGCCGCTGAAAATAGTTCCGCCGTTGCATGGTTCAAAATAAGATTGCCGTTAGGGTTCAAAATGTAACCTGCGCTTGTTACTAAATTTTCTTACTTCGGAGAGCGAAATAATTTAGTACACGAAAAGACAAATTCTTGTTTTCTAATTTTAAGTCAAACGCCTAAAACAAAACCCAAAGTCATCGTGCGTGCACCAATCAAAATTGCTGATTGCAAATAATGCAGAAAAACAGCAAATAATTGCATAAAACAATGTTTGCAAAAACTTGTCGAGTTACAGTAGAACTTTGTGAATCAGCTTAATTATTAATATGAAACATATTTTGTCAAAAATATGAAAAACTTTGAGAATGAATTTTTTACAGCTTTCGCACGTTTTAGACTCCACCCTTTTGGTGAAGTTTTCCATTATTTCCTTGTGTGCAGTTAAGATTAATTTTTTTATTTCAAAAATAAGATGAATACAAACTATACTTTTGAAACTTAGATGATACGAATTTGAATGTAACATTAAAAGTTAAAGAGTAGCAAGAATACTAAAAATGATCTTTGTAGGGGTTCATATACTTACATAAATTTGCATCTAAATTTACCTGAAAGAACGTACGCGAGCGGAACCAAAAGGCGTTGGGCTTTTTCAATTAATCTACTTCTGCAACTATTAATGTTATATGAAACAAAATGACCTTTACGCACAAATTATTGGCCAATGTAAAGAACAGTGGCGGAACACTATTATAAACATATTCCTAAGCATAGCCTAAAAATAAGCCTAAGTCTAAACATAAGAATGAGCATATTCTTTAGTCTAAGCCTAAGCCTAATCCCATGCCAAGCAAAAAAATTAGTCGCAACCTCGTAAGCTTACTCTTTTCTAGTCCCACAGAAAAACGTTCCGCCCCTGATCTTTACATGGGCCAAACTATTTGTATTGAAATTGTCGCCACAGTCATTGAGAAAACTTCCGCTGGTCATAGTTAAAATAAGCATATTTGCAATAAAATGGATAGTGATAAAATAACGGAAAGTACGTAACGTTTAAAACGTGGTTTATTTCTTAACCAAATGGGCCCATGTAACGATCAGGAGCGGAACGTTTTTCTGTGGGACTGCAATAGAGTAAGCTTAAGCTTTAGAGTAACTATTTTTGCTTGGCTTAGGTTTAGGCTTAGGGTTAGGCTTAGGAATATGCTTACAATACTGTTTCGCCCCTGTTCTTTACATTGGCCCGCAAATGCAATTGAAGCATGCATATATTCATTAACCTGACTTGCGAAATGTTATGGAATGAACAGCGAAATTTCCCATTGAATTCTGAAGATTGTGAATCAAATGTTTACTTCAAATCGAGCAATACAACGCACGAGGTTTTCAACTAATTTTTGCTTTACACAATACGCAGTGATTATCTTTTAATACACGTATGTGCAGAGCAACAACTCAACAAGACGCAATAGGCCCCTCGGGCTCGTGTGTCGAGCTCCTAAAGTGGTGCTGGTGACCGCATCCCGCCGGTGAGGCTGCGATTCGAATCTTGACTTGAAATTCGTTTTTATACCAATCAGTAGTCATTTCAAAGGGGCTTAAAATTGTCATATTATAGTTCACCAGTTTTATTTGATATAAGGTTTCGCGGAACCAATAGGTATTATCGCCTTGGCTTAGGTGCAGATTCGCTTTTTGGCTTTAGGCTAATCACCGCGACGCGTTTAATACACATGTATAAATTGTAGTACCAAGGTATATAATGTCATGCGTTGTACAGTGGTTAGACTAGTGAATTGGTTATTCTTTGATGTGTCGTGAGTTCGAATCATCGCCGAATCAGGAAACCCAATTCTTATGAACGGGGTTTATATGGGCTGCTTAACCTAGGATTATGGGCCCATGTATAGAAGAGAGCCGGAACAGTAGTATAAGCATATTCCTAAGCCTAAGCCTAAGCCTAAGCCTACGCGTATGGATGAGCCTATTCCTAAGCGTAAGCCTAAGCCTAAGCCTAAGCAAAAAAATTAGTCTAAAGCTTAAACTGGCCGGCCCTGTTGTATACATGGTCCGGATTATGTTAGACTAGAATCTGTTCAACATAGTTTATGCATGCTTGTTGCACCGTTGACAAAATTATTGTTCAACGAAGCTTATTTCGTTAATCTGGTGTATAATCGGAATTGGCTTGTTCCTGGGATGTTCTGTAGTATTTACACGCCTATAACTGAGCCGAGGCCTAAGCGACAAGTGGAAACGTTGGTGTTAAAGCGAACTATTATCCCTTGGCCAAGGTTTGCAAGATGTTGTAATATTCGCGTTGTACTACGACGATAGGCGGAGCCGCGTCAAGCTGAGAGATTGGCAGAGGCAAAAAACCCTCAAATGGTTACACGAAGACCGAACTGCGCAATTGCTAACGGTTTTCTCCAATGTTTGTTTGTCAATCGAGCTAAATATTGTCGATAGCGCTACACTGCAAAAAATAGTGAGTCAAATTGACTCTCGCCGAAATAGGCTCTACGGGATTCTACACAAATTGAGTCAAACTCGACACCGCCAGAGTCAAACATGTGGCTAAGTGAGTCGAATTTGACTCTGGCGGAGTCGAATTTGACTCGATTTCTGTAGTCCCGTAGAGGCTATTTCGAACAGAGTCAATTTGACTCATCATTCTTTGCAGTGTATATCTGAACACGGTTATCTAGACCGCGTAATAGCTTCATCGACGCTAAACATGTTAGCCTATCCGTAATTTTGTTTCTTGTCACATCAGCCATTGAGTAAAAACGTTCTAAATGTATTAAAACTGTGTTTACGGCCTTTGCCGACGGAATATGATTCAGTGGCGAAGTTGAGATCATCCTAGAGATTTCGGCCAATGTTTAACTTCGAGGGGCGTAACAGTGGTATAAGCATTATTCTAAACCTAAGCCTAAGCGTCAGCGTAAGGACAAGCCTATAACAAAACCTACGCGTAAAGTAAAAACCTAAGCCTGAGTTTAAAACAACTCCAAAGCTTATAAGCTTACTCTATTGAAGCCCTACGGAAAAACGAAACGCCTCTCAATGAAATATGACCTGAGAGTTTGTATTCTTTAGGTTTCAAATTGTGTCATTCTAAATCGAGCTGTGACAATCCTCGTGCCAACCATGGGACGGCACCTCGTTTGCCGAACGCATAAATTCTTTGACGCATTTGCAGCGGAACCATAACTTGGCTTCGTAGTTGCGGTGCTGCTGCTGAAATACAGATACAAATTAGACACTTGCGACGTATACAGGGGGGCAGAGAGAGGATTTACTCCCTCTTGGAATTTTTTGAGGGGCAAAAAATAGTTTTGGGTCCCCATTTTGAGTCTCAATCAATAGGAGTCCGTATCCCTAGTGCGTAAGCGGACGAAGACCCTAAACCGTAATTAGAGTCCATAAATGTCAACTATAGCTAACTGTAGTGCATAATTAACTCCAGGACCAAATAAAGTTGAGTTCCAAATGTTTAAGCATACTTAGGTTTTGAAAGTATTTTCTTAACAGTATATTACCTTGCATTATCGCTTAAGCTTTTGATGCGAGACAAACAAACGTTTAATTCAGCGGATAGTTACAATACCAAATACATATCCATAATGAAGGGTGGCGGAGCGCGGGTTAAAGATAAATAACAGAGAGTAACCGAACAACAGGGGTACCCTCTGCAGAGGCCAAATAAACATCAGTTCTCCTCGCTTATTCGGGTCACTATAGTAACAACTTACCACCCTGTAACTTTGACAGTTTCCCAGATCACTGAAGGAGGGCATCAATGCCACGGCCAGCAAACAGGAGCCAACCCCAAAAATTTTGTGCTACGATTTGGTATAATGCATGTTAATCTTATGCTTGTTTCACTAGCGAGTTTCTTTTTGCAATTATACATTTCACAGACCCTGTTTAAAATTTCTGGATCAAGCAACGTATGGGCCCCTTGCGCGCTTGACCGTCAAGCTCCTACTGCTGGGTAGACAATGTATACGCCTCCGACCCGTGAGACTAGGGTGAGAAACATTTACTGAAATAATTGCGCTATAAACGTACACTGGAAAAAATGGTGAGTCAAATTGACGCTCTCCGAAATAGACTCTACGGGACTACATAAACTGAGTCAAATTAGGCTCCGTCAGAGTCAAATTCATAAACACTGAGTCGCACGTTTGCATCTAACGGAGTCGAATTTGGCTTTGTTTGTGAAGTCTCGTAAAGCCTATTTCGGCGAGAGTCAATTTGACTCATCACTTTTGGCAGTGTACCACTTACCTCGGGTAGGACTCGAAAATCGAGTTGTTATTTCTGACAAAAAGTCGCGATGAAACGGTACTGCCCCTGAAATGTTCACATGGTCCATAAGTACAATTGAGATCATTGCTACGCTAACAAGGCACGTTGAAGGTACAGAATAGTATTTATTTTGTGAATATGTAAGCATCGCGTTATAGTTATTAATCAGTTTAGTTAACAGCTAAAACTTACGTACTAAAACTAAACGTTAAAGTTTACGCTATCGCGCACCACCGGACGCCGTCGCCGCACGACGTCGCACGTCACCGCGTGTCTTTATTTCTTGTGATACTACTCGCGGTGACGTGCGACGCCGCGCGACGACGTCCTTTATTGTGATACAACACGCGGTGACGTGCGACGCCGCGCGACGACGTCCTTTATTTATTGTGATACAACACGCGGTGACGTGCGACGCCACGCGACGACGTCCTTTATTTATTAATACAACACGCGGTGACGTGCGACGCCGCTCGACGACGTCCTTTATTGTGATACAACACGCGGTGACGTGCGACGCCGCGCGACGACGTCCTATATATTGTATACCACGCGCACTCACCCCTCACACTCCTAGCCGTGACGTGCGACGCCGCGCGACGACGTCCTATATTATACAACGCGCGACGTCACCCCTCACACTCCTGTGATACAACACGCGGTGACGTGCGACGCCGCGCGACGACTCCATATTTTAAACAACCGCCCGCGACGCCGCGCGACGACGTCCTATATATTGTGATACAACGCGCGGTGACGTGCGACGCCGCTCGACGACGTCCTTTATTGTGATACAACACGCGGTGACGTGCGACGCCGCGCGACGACGTCCTATATATTGTGATACAACGCGCGGTGACGTGCGACGCCGCTCGACGACGTCCTTTATTGTGATACAACACGCGGTGACGTGCGACGCCACGCGACGACGTCCTTTATTTATTAATACAACACGCGGTGACGTGCGACGCCGCGCGACGACGTCCTTTATTGTGATACTACACGCGGTGACGTGCGACGCCGCGCGACGACGTTCTTTATTGTGATACTACACGCGGTGACGTGCGACGCCGCCCGACGACGTCCTTTATTTATTGTGATACAGCACTCGGTGCCGAACGCCGCTGCGCGACGCAACCAACGTTTACGTTAATTTGTGATACACGGCGCCGCGGACGGCAAACGGCTGCGAGCGAATGTTGCACGGCGCAGAAAAGTATAGCGCAACACTAAACGTCTTCCTTCATAGACTATAAATGTGTACTGTTCAGCAGGGTTCCAACCGGAACTACATTTTGTCGGAAGCGGAATCGAATCGAATCAAATTTTTCTGTCGGAACCGGAATCGGAATCGGAATTAAGTTTTAGTAATTCTATTCAAAAGTTAAAAGCGTATGACTTGTTCAGTATGCCTGTTTCCGACTGTTTACAGTTTCATCAAAAATTGTTTATATAGCTGACGGAATACACGTAACAAAGCGGAATATTTGCTAAGAAAAAACCAACAACATTGCAAATGAACGAAACAAAACGAAACAAACAAAATCTAAGTTCAATAATCTTAAAAACTCATAACCCAAAAATCAGAATTCCGGCATCGGAATAGCAGTCAGCCGGAATCGGAATCGGAAGTCAACTTTGCCCGGAATTTTAGCCGGAATCGGAATTCCAATGGAACCCTGCTGTTTAGCAATTATAAAAGTACGCAGGAGTACAAATTTTGCTCAAGGAGTGAGACCATTTTCGTCTGGACTATAAGGGTGTCGCTATACTTTTTTAACGTGCGGCGCCGTCCGTCACCAGCACAGTATCGTCCAGCGCTATCCGTCATCCGTACGGCGTCGTCCGTCATCGTGCGGTATCGTATGCAAATAACTCACGTACGTTAACGTATGGGGACACACGGTGACGGATGCCGCCGTACGGGTGACGGCCAATGACGGACGGCACTGGGCGGCGTTGGACGTCAAGTATAGCGCAACCCTTTAGTGTAAACGTACGTTTAGATTAATTTGTTTGTTTAGGCTTAGGCTTAGGCGTAGACTAATAGTTTATAGGCGTTTTCGTACGCTGATGATTAGTCTAAGGCTTAGGCTTAAGAATATGCTTATGTTACAATTACGCCTCTCAAACTAATTTTGTCCCAAGTGATGAATGAAGGTAAACCAGTAGCACACAGGACTTACTTGTAAGAAATACATCCAAGTTTTAATGATTTATGTTTTTCCTCTCGACTGCTTCAGTCCAGAAACTTCGATACTAAACTATTAAACTTAAATTAGCTCAGAGTGTTGGGCTAATGTGTTTAGCATAAGTTTCAAACGAATATTTCCGCTTCAAAAACTTAGCATAGGCACATGGTTCATTATGTACATACCTCTTGGGTTTAAATTTGACAAATTACAAATTACTTTTAATTTTATATTTCATCCAAGCTTATAAAACTGTTTAATTGCAATTATTCTACGAACGTTTAAAAATATTGTAGGACGGATCGCACCAGTGATGGGGGGAACCCATGCCTGGGAACCGAAAGAACAATTTTGGCTCCGTAGAAAAGTTTGAACCTCGTTTTTACGTCTTTGCAAACCCTTCATATACCCCTCTTAAAAAATTTTAAAGTCCTAAAAGCATCACAAAGAAAAAAACTGTTAATCTACAGATACAGACGTAAATATAACCTTGGACCATGAATATACCATATAGCAGAGTACAACCGGAGGTCTGCTTCTGGCTCTGGCTCCGGCAGAAAATCGTCCTCCGTCTCCGGCTCCACCTCCGGTAGAATTTTTGCCGGAGATTCCGACAATTTCGGTAGTAAAATTTTGCATAATTTTCCTAAATTGATCTGTTTAGCGCGTTTCGATTGACTTTTGTCACAATTTTCTGAAAGCATTGCCGAAATTTGGCAGAAATTAGCGTGAAACCGGACAACGTAACAACATTTTGCAGATATTGGCTAAAATTAACTAATTAACCATCATTTTTTTACTACTTAATTTTGCCTCACCTCCGGCTCCGGCTCCGGCAAGAATCGTTGACCTCCGGCTCCGGCTCCGGTATTTTTTACCTACGGTTGCACTCTGCCATATACGTTGTCATATTTCCTCGGATATAAATACATTGCAGTATTTCAATCATTACATGGCTTTGAAAAAGACACCTACGTATATGTAAACAATTAATGTTAATTAATTTTGGTCAAAACAAAGATATGTAACAGTGATTGAACACAATAGGCAACTTCTGGTAACAATCAGATAATAACATCAGCCGTGTAATTCAACGTAGAACATTCTATATGGTTTGCCGAGTTTGTGCCTCTCATTACGAGTGATTTGCTGCTCTATGTGATGGTACAGTTTGGTTACGGTTTGTCCCATGTTTATTCGACATTAAACTGCAACGCGGTTATAAAATCAGAAATCGTGCGCGACGTTTACAAACTGCAATTATTTGTCGCTGTGTGAAAGTTATTGTCCACAAAAAAATAAATTACGAAGAGTTTAGCTTGAATCTGAAAGCCTTGCGCTGGCGTTAGGTTCGTCGTGTCCCCAAACAGGCCCGAGGGGTCACCCGGCAATAAAATGTTTTACAGCTCTATAATTGCTTTATCCACGAAAACAAGTTTTAGTTTGGCAACAAATGGTCACCAAGGATCGACCCCTTCACTTGCAAGGTTTGGCGGAGGTTTCTGCCGGTACTGGTTTAAAGCCTTAAGGTATATTAGGTTTAACCAAAGACTTAACGTCAGCAAATTTGGTCACGGCTATGTTCTATACATGAACGCTTTGCGGAGTGCAAACAAAATATTCCGATTCCGTCTAAGTAAAGTTCCGGCAAATTTGCACGCTGCATTTGATGGACATTGAGTCAACTTTGAGGTTTGCCCGTGAAATTATTAAAAAAAAAGTTGTAAGACTTTGAAAAAAATTTCTAACCATGTATTCCTAAAATTAATATCAACCTGCTAATTATGCTTCCGTCAAAAATTGGTCATAAATTCTATTCCAACTAAATTTAGATTCTGGCTCAAGTATTGATACATGTTATTGTGTCTCAAATTGCATTGTCGACAAAAATACGATTGAAAAAAAACCCCGAAAACAACAATAAACACGTTGTTTTATACTAAATAAATACGCTTTTAATTATTCGCTATCTGGCTTCTAACAACAAAACATTACCAAGGTACCAAAATATTGCCAGCATGCAATTATGTAATTAATGATATTCTACTTTATAAACAGATGTATTTACTACCAGCGCGTGTAGTAGGCGTGCCTGAAATTTAAAGCAAAAGTCTTTTTGAATATTTGGCAGAAACGGATTTTGAAATATATCTGATATTCTGATTAATTATATTTATACGAACCAATTACTTGTTATCTACCAGTAAATTAAAAGCTTCGGCTTAAAAATACTTGCCCTCATATTGTGAAACAATTCCTCGGGTCGAAAAATGTAATAAATTAAACTGTAAGACGCTGTAAAAACACGACATGCGAAAACTATCCGGATAAGTATTTGAAATGCCGTTAATATCAGGATAAGAAGGAATATGCAGTGCCGGAGATCAGCCACCCCCATACCGTCCATTTGGGAGGACGCTTCTCAAAGACGGGCCCCCGACCCTAGCATGATTTTAAACAAAAAAATCGGAAAAATATTTTGGTCATCGCAAGGGTACCCAACCTCCGAATTTTGACTGGCCCTACCCTAGGCTGCTCTGGCACTGAAAATATCAGATACCCATGACTATTTACAATTCCACGGAACTTTAACACTAAAATAACTTAAAGAAAGTAATTGAAAATTATTTCCATTAACCCTTTCTCGAATGAATATTTTTTCGTCCGAAATCTAAATTTCGAAGCTGAGATACGAGTCACGATCGAAGATTAAAATGGGAAGAGTAATCACCATAGGGGCTTGGCGCTCAAGCCCGGAGGGATTCTCACGGCTTTAAGAGTTTTCTGTGTACATTATTTCACTTACTCACACTGCGCTGAGTTGCTCCTGGCCAACTGTAGATTAGACGGAGTTATATTTTGAACCCGAGTATAATATGTTACAGTTATTATACACAAAAAACAATGCTGGCAAACAGGGCCGCAATAGCACGTCGCAAAAGTAAACACTTACCTTCAAAAAAGTTCGGAGGAATTTGATTCGGTAAAATTGTCCATCAAATGAAAACCACTAAAATTGGTTTTAAGCTATAATTAGAAAACCGTGAACTGAGACTAAACCAGTTAGGGTCTCACTTTTGTGAAATTTACAATTTGGGCAGGTGCATTCATAACTGGCTACATTCTCGTGAAACGAGATCTATACCAGCTGGCGGCCCATGTATAGAACAGTGTCGGAACAGTAGCATAAGCCTAAGCCTAAGCCTAAGCCTAAGCCTAAGCCTAAGCCTAAGCCTAAGCCTAAGCCTAAGCCTAAGCCTAAGCCTAAGCCTAAGCCTAAGCCTAAGCCTAAGCCTAAGCCTAAGCCTAAGCCTAAGCCTAAGCCTAAGCCTAAGCCTAAGCCTAAGCCTAAGCCTAAGCCTAAGCCTAAGCCTAAGCCTAAGCCTAAGCCTAAGCCTAAGCCTAAGCCTAAGCCTAAGCCTAAGCCTAAGCCTAAGCCTAAGCCTAAGCCTAAGCCTAAGCCTACGCCTAAGCCTAAGCCTAAGCCTAAGCCTAAGCCTAAGCCTAAGCCTAAGCCTAAACCTAAGCCTAAGCCTAAGCCTAAGCCTAAGCAAAACAGTTAGTCTAAAGCTTAAACGGACTGTGCTACAGCCCCGTCGAAAAACGATCCTGCCCTGTTCAATACATGGACCCACCTGGTCTTCTCAAAGTTTTCTTGGCCTTTTGGGGTCGTTGTGTAGAATTCACTCAATGGTTTTGGTGCCCATTCAGATTTGCTGTTGGCCCTATAACTATAACCATGTTCTGCAAGATTTCAAACGATTAGGCCTTTTAACATCATGGCATGTTTGTTCACATGCGCTTTTAGTTTATGTGTATTTTATGATCAATTGGGCTTCAAAAATAGTGTAATCGACTATGTACAACCTGTATATTATTATTTTGAATTGTACTAAAAATCTCTATTTGATGCGGGTATTTTTTTAAATTTATATTCAGGGTCTAAAATGAACGTGGAAGTCAATTAAACGTAAGCCTATTTTGTGATTCAACGTAATTTTGAAAAATTTAGTTGTTTTTGTTGTACAACCGAGTATTGGATACCTGGGCCCATGTAAACATCAGGGGCGGAACGTTTGTCTGTGGGACTGCAATAGAGTAAGCTTAAACTTTAGACTGTTTGTTTTACTTGACTTAGGCTTAAGGTTATGCATAGGCTTAGGAATATGCTCATTCTTACGCTTAGGCTTAGGCGTACGTTTTGGAATAAGCTTTACAATACTGTTCCGCCCCTGTTCTTTGCGTTGGCCGGTGCCTGTAATACATCTACTGACGAAAGTAGGAAGGAAAGTGATTAACAGGTTTAGGCGAATGTACCAAATATGAACCCTCATAGGAATTTTACTCAAAAACAGTTTATTTTATTTATTTTACAGATTTTGACGTCCTGAGTTCAGTGGTACCATTTTTAAGGCTGCAGGGTTACCGGTTCAAAAGTTATGGTCATTTTTAAGCTTCAACTTTTCACAATATGAAACGTGTACAAAGACCAACCAAATTTGTGTAACGAATAAAACTGGTTTATGCTTTACGAACATGTCAATGATGGATACTTCCTCTACTAATTTTTGCGTGTTTGCACTGCGATTTCGAGGATCTGTATATCCGAATTGATACACAATGCGCAGCGTTCAGCAATTACTACGCGTATGCGTACTGCAAAATCTCCACAAGACATGAGAACCAGTCTGAGTCGAGGGTCAAGGTCCAATTGCAGATTGATGGTGGTAAACCACTCCCACCCGTTATTGTGCGATTCTAATCCTGCCTTGAAATTAGTTTTTACTCGAAATAGTAAGTATTTAACTGAGAACGGATTCAAAACTAACGCCGTGTGTTTCCTGTATTTTGAATTGTGTAAAACATGACATTTAAAGACTATTTTCACTGCATAAATGAGGTAAAAAATGCCCACGTCCTGGTTCGTAAATTTTAGTTTCGCAACTGGTCACATGTTGGTGACCTGATTCTGAGCCACAAAAGTTGTAGGAAGACACATTTTTTGAAGGATTTGTGATGCAATAGCCACGTTAACAAGTATATGAACCAGGGAATTTATTATACTTTAATAAAGAATTAACAAATGTAGTCGTTGACACCATTAAAAAATCCACTTAAATGAAAGTTTCGTTTTAGTATTTAAAACTATTTCGCTGAACGTTGTTGCATTTGACACCCCTGGAAAAATTTGCTCCTGTGTCCCTGTTTTGTTAACGTTGTTGCATTTAACACCCCTGGAAAAATTTGCTCCTGTGTCCCTGTTTTGTTAACGTTGTTGCATTTGACACCCCTGGAAAAATTTGCTCCTGTGTCCCTGTTTTGTTGAACGTTGTTGTATTTGACACCCCTGGAAATATTTGCTCCTGTGTCCCTGTTTTGTTTTGTTGCAATAACGAGTATTAATACGTGTATTATATTTTAATATAAATATGTATTGCTTTTCACAAGCAATCGAACGATGTCTAAGGTGAATATACGACAATTCGTCGCCCGTCAACTTGTCTCCTGACAGTCGTACTAATTTAATTGCTAAGCCTAATGATGAACAAAAATTGTCAAATCGACGAGATTTTAAATTACAAACTGTCGGTCGACGAGTTGTCATGCGGGGGATTGTTGTAATACCGTCTCAGGTATTTTGATCTGTTACTATTTTAACCAAAAGACACGTCTACATTAGGATTCTGCATATATTCTGAAACGCTAAATTTTGTTATACTTGAAGCTTACAAGCTTAGGATACTTTTTAAGGTTCGTAACACGACACACATTGAACCCGACATATTATCATATCATCAACACCGTTTTTTTAGATATTATTTATTTGTTTATCTCACATAAATAAACTATTAAATATAGAGTAAACAAAGCTAATTGAGTGCCAAACGTTGGGACATATTTATCTGTCCCCAAGAACCACAGCTTGGAATTTTTTTCAATTGTAAAAATTCAAAAATATACAACGCTTTTTTGCAAGAATATCATCAAAATCATAAAAAAAATTTGCGTTTTACGCAAAATTACGCTAGAATATAAAGCAACCTCAGCCGTTTTTCGCAAAATAAATCTCCTAACTGCACTTAGTTGTTGTATAAGTTCAAACCCCCCTGTGTCGGCTTTTCAAGTTGACTAAAAAGGCTGACGTTCAGGACCAGTCCTCAACGGCTGCCGAGACACATTGAAATGCTTTAATGATTGTTAAGTTTTAAAATTAAAACCAATTTTATAATTTTAGACGAGATAAACCAACGACAGACGAAACGACCACTGTAATTTCACAGCCGATCAAATGGTCAAAATATGTCGAACCCGAAACTGCAACGTCTCAATGCGAACCAGAACACTTCGACTCGAACGGAGCCATCCCTGAACCGTTGGGCGTTGAGGGTGTCCTAGTGAATGGTAAGCCTAAAGTATTGTGTATCGCAGTTAACGGTAGCTTGGAAACTGGAAAACGGATATTGAAGTGTTAAAGCTTGCAAGATGTTTTATTTTTCTGCCAACACAGTAGAGGTGTGCAAATGTTCATCCAGCATTCTAAATTTTTAAACAAAAATACCGGATGCGTCGAAATTCTTAGGTATTTGGATGAATTTTGTAATTTTTATTTCATGAAAAAAGCCTGATATATACGTGATTTACTGAAAATTATGATGGTAAAAATAATAGGGTTTCCGTTGTTTCTATAACGGAATCGGAAACGGAAACGGTCACCGATTTATACCGGAAACGGAAAAAGAAACAGATATCCGGTTGCACCCTGACGATCTGTCATCGCATATATTTTTTTAAGTCCTCACAAGTCCCAACTGGTTGCGTCACAAAAATTACGTTTTGTTAGTCTGCGCAACTTAAATTTAGCCAGATTAAAGACAAGCAAGGGTTCGAACGCACAACTTACTGGTTCATGAAATGGAAGCGTATGCCAGTGCGCCACACATGCTTGCTTTCGAGTTGAAGTTAACGTCAATTATATTAAAGGAATACTATGCAGGTCAAGTACATACGAATGCAGTAAATTCAAATTCGACTGGTACATTTATTGTTTCAGAGACCAGCAATGAAACACAAGATACCAACGGACAACTTGAAAACGATACAAGCGAAAATGATCCTGTCGTCAAAGAAAAATACTCAAAATCGTTGAATACCAGAGGTAAATGAAATCACACCAAATCTTTTAATTTGAAATTTTTTTCTGTCTTCAAAAAGTATAATTTTATTTTGAAGACAAAAATATTTTTTATCAGGTAGTGAAAATAATTCAAATGAAATAAATTAATTGGTTTGGTAAGCCAAGAATATTTCGCGTCTAAGTTGCGAAAAAAATTTCCTGGCAATATTAACCCTGAAGTATAAGTCCATAAGTGGAGTAGAATGTGGTAGCAAAGCTCGAACTATAGCTTTACAGCCACTAAGAATGCTTTTTATGTTTTTAAAACTAAATTTAGCTATTTTAGGAAGCAAGCGTACAAGATCACGACAAGCTTGGAAACGTGGTACAATCGTGTCCAGAAGCAATTCAATGAAGCAATGTTCGCTTGATTCGACCTCAACCGCAAGTGTTGATGATCAGGTATATTATGTTGTACTATAAATATTCCTACGCAAATTGTTTATCATAAGCTCCGAATAAGTTTTGTTATTAAAAAAATAATTTTGACAAATCGTTTGCATACAACGCAAATTCAAAAAGTTATGGGGCCAAGGAAATTAGTCAAAATTGAAAGGGTGACGCTATACTCGTCCTGCGGCGCCGTCCGTCACCGTCCATAGCCATCCATCACCCGTAAGGCGCCATACGTCATCCGTCGGTATCCGTAACCGTGCGTCATCTGAACGGCGCCATGCATTATCGTACCCAAGTTACACTCGTATACCGTATAGTGACGGACGATGACGGACAGCGTTGGTGACGGATGGTGACGGACAGCGCCGGAAGATGACGGACGATGTCAGACAGCGCCAGACGGAAGACCGACGATGCCGAAGGTCAACAAAAGCATAGCACAACCCAAAATATATTTTGTAAATGACTGCATTTTTTAATTTTAGATTGGAAAAACACTCGGAAGCAACCGAAAGTTTTTCAAAACAGTCTTCACCAGCTTTATATCAGACGTAAGTTGTTTTTAAACCAGTAAAGTGTTTTACTTGTTAATCTGGCTAGTGTTCAATTTGGCGACATCGCACTGCTATCAAGCTAAACTCGAATCATACGAAACTGTTTAAGATTTTAGTTAGGATTTTGGCTTGTGGGGAACACAAATACTTTAAATATATAGTGTGTTAATCGTACAAAAACAGTTACTAAACACAACAACGCGTGAGGAAATAAATTTTGTTGCATATGTCGTGCCCCGCTATTTTCCCCAGTTGGCAACTATGAGTTGTTCACAAGCTTGGCTGTGTTGGAGAAAAGTCGACTGCACGATAATTATTTGCATACATCCTATTTGCAAAAAAATAATATAAACCAGGTTTATATAGTATAAAAACGAATCTGTGTAAGCGTGTGCCGTAATGTTTAAAACGTTTAAATTCTTCATTTCTGTTGTTTTGATTAGCCAATCAATTTGCGCATCTGTACTCCTTCACCCCATAAAAATCTTGTTTAATTTATAGTTTGCAAATATGGTTAACGCAAATAATTACTGTGCAACTCAGTTTTTTCCAGGATAGTAAAACCTGAACAGCGAATTGAAATCAGTTTGCATTCGAGTCAATGCCGTAGCAGACAAGGGTGGGGGATCTTCTCAAACTCTAGGGTGGGGCCTCCCAAAGTTGCGAGTGAGAAGCTAACGCATTTCGAAACTTCGGCGGTTTTTGTTTCAACCGGTTAGGGTGGGGGCTGTTTAGGGTGGGAGTCTCCAAAACGTGGGTATCGGGGGTGGCAGCGCTGGCCCTGATCCCAGTAGTTGTACAGGTTGCCCCGAACAGCAATTGTCGTTTGAGACGTCTCAGTTGCCAACTGGGGCAGTTTGGAGCGCAACACATATACCGCTAAAGCAATGTCGGTTCAGAATAATAAAACGACAACTAGTGTGTGAGAATGAAACGTACAGGAGATCATAGTTTCAATTTATTCAAAAATGAACTTTTTTCAAAATTGACCACCCTGGCGGCGCCCTGAGTTACTTTGATATGTTTGTGATTAGATTAATGTTTATAACCTGAAAATGTTATGAGTGTAGTAGTTTAGCCTATCAGTGATGTAATGTAATTCCAGGCTCGTAGCCAGCTTAAAACATGTTAAGCAGCAAAAAATTCACCTGGGGCGTGCACGAATTTGAAATAGCTTACAAACGGGGCTAACGCATCCCCACTGGAAAATTATTTTTGAGAACGGTTGAACCTTTTATGGACACCGATAGCTGCTCGGAAACAAGGAACCTATTCGGACTTGTGCCCTGATTAGCTGGTTGAACGTATAGCCTCGTCTGAGACTTGAAAAGGAAACTATTATATTTGGTTATTTCAGACTCAAAGTGGCATATTTGACTCACGTAGTTTGAGTTCGGGTCAATTAGTATGTTTTCATTTTTATTATTACAGTTTCTGTTAATGTTTCTTTAGTAATCTTTCCTTTGGTCAAAATACTTAAATTCCCGAGAACTTTTCCAAAGTCCTATCCAAGCGAAAAAGTGTTAATTCAGCAAGACTACGCTTAAATCGTTTCCGTTGTTTCAATCACTATCCGTTTCTGTTATTTTTACTATCCGTTTACGCTCTGTTTGAAGCTAAATTAATACAAAACGACTGGACATAAGCATTTGTATATTTCTTTTGTCAGGGAGTAAAAACCTGACACTCGTGATCGCAGTTGAGTGTTTGATAGTATACGTGCTGCAGTGACCCGAATAAGAGGGGTTAATAAGAAGGGGGTACATATTTTGAGTCCCAATCAATCGGAGTCTGTATCCATAATAAGAGTCCGTAAGCGGATAGAGTCCCTAAACCCTAATTAGAGTCAATAACTGTCAATTATCCCAAATTGTAGTGCATAAATGACTCCACCACCAAATACTGTTAAATTCGAAAGATTAACAACATACTTAGTTTTGAAAGAACATTCTTAAGTATACCTTGCATTATCGCTCAAGGTTTTGATACCAGACAAATATACGTTTAATTCAACAGATAGTTGCAATACCGAATATGTATCAGTAACAAAAAGTGGTAATAACAGTTGGTACCCTCTAGAGAGGCTAAATAAATATTAACCCTCCTCTTATTGTACACTGCAATGATATTGTTAAAGTACAGTATCTATTCTGTATATTTTTACAGTGTGCACAACTGAGCATTCTGGTTCATAAATGGCTAAACAAAAGATTTATTAATACACAACAAAACAGTCGGTTTTGGTTAAACCAGATTTAAATGTTTGCAATGAAATGCCAGTTGTTTTATAGAAACCAGTAACAAATTTGGGTTTTCTAATAAAGTTTTTTCCGCTTTTTCTTAAGGTGATGTTTTACAATGGGAGACCCATCTCGTGTGTCAAAGGGGTGGTTTGAAATACCCTAGACGTGACACTTATATGTAGAAAATCCCTGTTTGGATCATTCCATAGTAAATCCTTGATCCGTCGCTGTAGGCTTGCATTGGCTCTAAATTTCCATTTGCATAGTACAATTGCTTTTACAGCATCATACAGACAGTATGACAAGTTTGTACAGTACACCATGGAACGAATCGTTCGCTGAAACCTGCTGCGGAACAGTTGAAATTAAACTCAACTTTGACAAATTGAAACAAACGTTGAATGTGAACATTTTGCGTGCTCAAAACATTCAAATGCTTCCGAACGAAACTAAACCCAACGTGTGAGTTTAACTGCTGTTATAATGTTGGCGGAAGTTAAAGTATTAAGCCTAAGCCTAAGCCTAAGTTTAACCATAATAATCGGAGTATAAGAGTAATAATTGGAATATATTTTTACGCCTAATATTTCTGGAGAGATTAACAAAACTCAGCCAATGTATTAGTACATAGTGCTAATTGTAGTATAAGCATATTCCGTACGACTAAGCGTAAGAATGAGCTTATACCTAAACGTAAGCCATAAAAATAGTGTAAAGCTTACTCTCTTACAGTCCCACAGAAAAACGTTCCGCGTCTGATCTTTACATACGCCAAACGCAGCCCTCCGGAAACGATCCGGCCCTGTTCTATACATGGGCCAACCCTTTCGTGCCCGCATTGTAACTACACCCAGAAAAAGTTTTACTGACACAAATTTAAGTTACTAGAGACATACTAACCTACGTGCTATCGTTTCAATTTGTCCCATCTCAGACTCACAAAAATACGACTTAATGCATACTTGTATCATTGGGAGGTCAAGTTTAATTATTTCAGAAAAAAATATTGACTAATTCAAGCAGAAGTTTTAAGCTGAATTGAACTCGAATTTTATAGCTTTTCAACAACTGCAACTGCACAAAAACCTTGAATTTGTTCAGTAAAGATAGCGCTTATTTTAATTGAAGCTTACCTTAAAAATGCTATCGTGTCACAATATCTCGGTTATACATCGAACCTGGTGCTTCTTTAAATGATACTTAGTGAACCAGACACTGTTTTCTTTATGCATAAGGCCACATGACATTTTTGGCAAATCATTTTTGACTTGTCCAGTACAGCCTTGAAATTATACAACGAAGTTGTTTGGATAGAAATTTTGGTAAATGTCCATTTTTAACATAGCGAATTTTATTATGCGAAATAAATTGCATTGCCGGTCGTTTAGGTACACTGCAAAAAATGGTGAGTCAAACTGACTCTCTCCGAAATAGGCTCTACGGGACTACACAAACTGAGTCAAATTCGACTCCGACAGAGTCAAACGTGCAACTTAGTGAGCAGAATTTGACTCTGTCGGAGTCAAATTTGACTCAGTTTGCGTAGTCCCGTAGAGCCTATTTCGGAGACAGTCAATTTGACTCACTATTTGTTGCAGTGTAGGCACTCTGCTGCTTCTCTTTCACCACTCGATCGACGACAGTATTGAACGCCGGTTGTACACACACGAAGACGTACACTGTAAATTCTAATCAGTTGAGTAATCAATTCAGCTTGCGAGTTGGTTATTTCTGAATTAATATCAGTAAACTTTAGTTCACTCTCAGTTGAGTTGATTCACACTCTGAGTTAAGTTGACTCTGGATTAGTCGATTAACTAACACAAAATGAATTGAATAAACTCAAAATTATGAGTTCTGATAGTCCTAACTCTGACTGAGTGATTCAACACATTCTGAATTAAAAATCAACCCACTAAAATTTACAGTGTAGTCACCACATTACATTAATCTCTTCTTATAAAAAATAGTATTAAAATCAAAATTCAATATGTAACTTAAACAATACACAGTTTTCTGCACAAACTCTAAACGATGATTGCAAAATATATGAATATTATACGTATAAAACGTTTACAAAGATAATTTATTCTCAAACTATTTACACCATCCTAGAAAATTTGGCCAATGTAAAGAACAGGTGAGTAACAGTATTATAAGCATATTCCTAAGCCTAAGCGTAAGCGTAAGAATTTTTTTATTCCTACGCCTAAGCCTAAACCTAAGCCTAGACCAAACAAAAAAGTTAGTCCAAAGCTTTACGCTTACTTTGTTTAATCCCACAAAAAACGTTTCGCTCCTGATCTTTACATGGGCCGAAAATTCTCCTACCTTTAAGATACATCAAAACTTACTTGTTACCGAACAAATCAACCCAACGAAGCAAGCGAAAAACAACAGTAAAACGACGAACACTGGAGCCTGTTTTCAACGAATTATGTCAAGTGAGTCCCGTCATCAACCAGCATCCATGGGTTAATGCCAACTGGCCGGGTCTTCGGCCAAACGGTAGAACCAGCGGTTTTTAGGAAATTTCAGGAAATTTTTATTTTGACAATGTTTAATTTAACCAAAATTTTAAAATTTAATTGTTTATGCTCGAATGCGCATGTCCTTCTATTTGGGCCAATG
>JASANG010000910.1:0-34133 GCA_030248215.1 Enoplolaimus lenunculus
ACGAAATGTTATCACTTACAACGATAACGAAAGCCGGTCCATGTTAACTACAAGGACCGGTACACAAAACCTAAATCTAAACGGAAAATATAAGCCTAATCGTAAACGTACGTTCACCAATTTATTCTCCCATCCTTCCTGCCTCTCAATGGACGGGTATCTATTAACATGGGCCCGAAGGGCAATGTTACACTGGCGACCTACTGATATTGTGAATAAACCATTAGCATGAAGACTACTGCTTGAGGAAAAGAAAACCATCAATTTTTAACCATGCACCTAATTACAAGATAAATTTTTTGGTTTACTGCCTTCTAATAATTGTGATACCTCCTTATCGACAGCTTCATAAGGTACTCCGAGAAATTGGTCAGCAATTCTTCCTGCTTCTCTTAACCCCGATAGTAAAGCACCGTGTACGGTAGCCGGGTAGTTCCTGCACGTATGCTCGCCAGCAAAAAATAATTTGGGGTCATGACCCCGACTAGTTGACTCTGGTCCTGAAGGAGTCGCAGCCACTGGCGCAGCAAGGAGATCATAATCGGACCCGTTCGCTTGTTTGGCGACATAGCTATACGAACCACGAGACCATGGATCTTTCCGCCACGCCGTGATTGCAAAATCTTCTACAGTGTACGGTACCGAATTTCCAAACAGTCGCTTTAATGTTGCGAGAGCTTTACCTAAATTAGTAAACTGCATAATGTTGAAATAAATCTAATCTAATAATATCACCTTATAAAAACTTATACCGGAACAAAACAACATTGCGCGCAAAATTTAAATAGCTGAAATACTCCCAAAGTAAATACATATATCCATATTTATCATGGATTTGCCGTAGTTTTTCACATTCATGCATTTTGTAACAGGAAACTATCAAGTTTACGCAAATCCACCGAACAGTCAAGCTTACATTGCGAAATTACTTTAATGTAGTTTTCTTAATTTCCGAAATTTACCAGCCCAAAATTGTGCCTAAATGTCTCGAAAATAGGAATAGCCACAATCACACATAACAGCACGTATAGAACATAATACTGCAATCACACAAAATTCACTCACCAATGACAACATCATCCGGCAATGCCTCTATATCTTCTGCGGCTTCTCCGGCCACCAAACCAACCAGCACCGGACCTTTCATTGGGTCAGGTGCTAGGCTCCAAAACTGAAAGAATTCGCCGCGACTTTCAGAAGATTGTGGCACGTGGCCAAAAATGTTTACTTTCGCGTCCCAAAATACACGATCAAAACACAATGCAACTTTGTTCAAATTTCCGAATCCAAGTCGTTTGATTGCATCGATTTTCCACGCCGGAAGCGCTGGTGTGAATTTGATAATCCCTTCTGCTTTCTTAAAATTTTAATTTAAACAATTATAATACAACACCAAGCTTTTTAGTAAAAATCGATCAGGACAAACCTCGGCCATGCAGTTCGGAAATAGATACGTACAGCAAAATAACCTTGGCGGCGTTAAAATTATATGGAGAAAGCGGTTAACTGAGAACTGCAGCAGTGAGTGCTCACGATGGATCAGACAGGTAAAAAGAGTTCTCACAAACCCTCTTAAAGGAAGCCAGCAAATTTAGTATTTACAGTATAATTACCACGGTTTTAAACTCAAGAGCAGTGCAGTGTCGGCCAACAAATAACTGCGCTAATGTGGCTGCTCCGATCTATAAAATTATCCATTGCCATCTCAATTTACTCAATATTTCAATAGCAAGAATAAGTTTAATATCCTAACTTTTCCAACAGACACAATAGACCACACTGCAGTATCCTAATGTGAACAGAAAGTATATCTAACCTTCGCTAAACGAGGAGACACATCAATTGAAGTCTTTAGTACGCCAAGTGGTACCGTACACAACACCACATCAGCGTCAAAATAATCAAGTTCACAACCATCTTTGTTGTCTTTTAGTGGATTACAGAACGAGCACTGGATGCCAGATTCGATATGTCTAATCTGAAAAAGCAAATACAGTTGGTAATGAAAATTCCTGAAATTACGGTAGCCAAAATTGTGATAATTGAACTTTTTTCATATTAATATGTTGTGGAACAAATGGCTACAAGTCATGCATTCATGTAGCAGGGTACAACCGGAGGTCTGCCTCTCGCTCCGGCAAAAATCGGCCTCCGGCTCCGGCAGAATGTTTGCCGGAGGTTCCGGCAATTTCGGTTGTAAATTTTTTCATAATTTTGCAAAATTTATCTGTTTAGCGCGTATCGTTTTACTTTTGTCACAAATTTCAGGAAAGAATTTCCGAAATTTCGCCATGAAATAAGCGTAAAACCAAACAACTTAACAACATATTGCAGATATTTACTAAAATTAACTAATTAACCATCATTTTTACTGCCTAATTTCGCCTCACCTCCGGCTCCGGCAAGTTTTGTTAACCTCCGGCTCCGGCATTTTTCACCTCCGGTTGCATTCTGTCATGTAGGTACTGATATCAGCGCGCTATACTAAAGTTTAGCTGACATCCTACCCCGTCGTATATACTACAATTCTTTAGTGAAATAGTGCCCTCTTACATCCGAGCTTTCTCCACGCGTCCCATCGCAAAAAATCACACCATTTTGAATTCTCAAATTTTCGCCAGGTCCGAAACCTCTGCGTCTATATATTAGACATGAATCCTCCAGTCGCCTGCAGTTTAGAATACCCTCCTGGCCCATTAAAACCCACCTCCTTGACAGCGTGATTAAACCGTATCTTTAGTCCTTCAGCGAGATGATTCGGAACAAACGCATATCCACCGGCGACCGACAAATGCGCTCCTTCGAGCTCGTTTTCGTCGTCTTGATCCCAATGTCTGAGCGACAGTCTGTCCACCCGTGTCGCATTGGCGTACTCAAGATTCGCCAAATGCCAGTCAAACACGCGGCGATCATCTGCACTTAAATACACCATTGCCGGCTCTGAGGCGTTGAGTTCATGCAAAGCATCAATGATTTCGGTTTGAAACTGCTGAAGTCGTTCGTAATCTTTGATTGCAACTTCAAGATCACGACGTGCACTGCGCCGCTCGAACTCACGTACTATTCCGACAGAACCCTGAAGTATTTGTTACAGGGTTTTAACAAAGAAAACGAGCGAAAACTTGCATTAAGCTATTTCAATTCTTACAAAATTGTACGAGTTCAAAGATATTGTTTTACTGTTGAGCAGATAGATAAAAGGATTCTGCAAAGGCAATTTATATTAATATATTATACACATTGGTTAAAGCCCAATACGAACGTGAAAGGATGCAAAAACTCGCATTTGAGATTTTCGAATCCAAAGCTTTGCAACGAGAATTCGGTACGCGGCCTGAGAATCTGAGTGAATAAACGCACACGCATCAGTTAACTTAAGCGGTTTGGCCAACAAAAAGCCACCATACAATTAACAAAATTACCGAAATTTCCATGTTGCTATTCGAAATTTTTTGGTACAGTTCGTGCTGCTTTATAATAGCTTCACGCAGACGTATAATGCGATTTTGATTCTTTTTCATTTTTTCTTGTAATTCAGTCATAGTTTTCCAGTACTCAATTTGTTTTTCACGAACCTGTTAGTTAAAAATAGAAATAAAGGTTGCAATATATTTGTTTTTGTACAGCTGAAAATATAAGAACAGGTGTAAACACAGAGATCATGAAATTGCACGTTATGACATATGGCAGTTTTAGTACCTCAAAACGAGCTCCTACTTTTACTTTAATAAAGCTGTACACGTGAGAAACAAATTTTGAGCAATTTTAGACACAACCACCACTACTCAGCAAAAAGTCATTTTTATAAAATAATAAAGCATGCGAAACGCATATATTGTTGATAGATGCTGGCTGGGTTTGAGAAATCTTTCTTAAATATTTACTTAAGCTTTGGCTTCTATACACCCATAATTCATACGTAGTACCTGTTTCTCTTGCAATTTAACCACTAGTTCAATTGCGTCACCTAGCGACATATTCCGCTGTGCGCTTTCAGATAGCTGCATTGAATTCGCCATATACGCACATGCCTCGAGGACTTTATTGAACTGTCTCTCAATATGCTCGTCACGTTTTTGCGGCACAGTAACACCGTTCTTTTCAAACAGTGGACATTGACTACGAATACGAACCAATTCCATTGGAATTTGCCGTGCAATAACCGACAAAGGATTCGAACCGAGACCGAAACAATAAATATACATAAAATAAATAAGTAAAAGTTACAAAAATATGTTATATATTTCGTAAGCAACTACTAAATTGGCGTCTCGTTTCTAAAAAGTTACATTAGTCGGATCAACACTCAAAACCACTGAAAAGGATAGTTATGTCCCAAAAATAACACTGCTCATTTTTTTATCAGGTTTTCCAGCGGATTGTTACACAAAAAGATTGTGAACGTACACGGACATATGCAAACATTTATAGCACATAAATACAGAAAAAATATGTAAAAGTAAGTCAATCAGTTCCATGGCACTCAGCATAAATACAAAATAATGGTTTCCATTTTTGAAGTTTTTGAAAAAACATCCAGCAAGTTAAAATACCGGAACAGGATGTCGATTTTTGCCGGAGCGGAATATCCGGTCGCACCATAGTGCCTAGGTCCCTTCTTGCATAAAGTGGAATACGCATCTTCTTGTCGCACTAACACAAAACCGGCTTTCTTTGTTTTCTACCAAAAGTGAAGCATTTCCGAAATCGGTGACTTAACAAAGTATATTATTCAAGCCAAACTTAAGTACGTAAGGGTTCAGAAAGCTACGTTTGGTAGCTCAGAATAGCTGACCGATTGATATATACATTAAAATTTACCAGTAATGACCGCTGCACCCAAATCTGCTGTGTATGACCCTTTCTTAAATGTGCATATGCGACCACCAACACGCGCACGAGCTTCGAACAGAGTGACATCGAAATTATCTCCAAAACCCTGCAATTGTCGCGCAGCAATCAGACCCGATATGCCAGCACCGATAACGGCAACTTTAATCTGAAATGACGTTTTTGATCAATGGCAAGTAACTGACACACTCACATTTTCCTTACATATCTTTAAACAGCGTGCAACCGGCACTAAAAATATGGAAACCGAGAAAATCTGAAATGAATTTATTAACATGTTTGTTAACTTACAACGTTTCACTTCGCTTAATAAAAGCATTAATAATTGAAACAATGCAATGATTTACAAAAACAATTTTGCTTATATGTCATTGTCGGTTTTAAATGAATTTCGAGTACTTTACAGTTTGAGTTTCTCGGCTTCAACGTGATAACACCACAACAGTGACGTGGTTAAACATTTATGTATACCAGGGTGAGATTGGATATTTGGTTTACTATCAGGTAAAAACCACTATCTGGTTCCTGCCTCTAGTAACATGAGGTGAAATTCTCGGAAAACAAAGACATTTTGATCCACCTGAATTTTTTGACAAGTTTAACTTCTTAACAGGTGGGTCAAATGATACGATTTGGTTTCATTTTACTCCTCCGTTCATGGCGAAAAATTGTTATTCCGTTCTAACTTCTCTGTTTAAATAGTTTTAGCACCGTACTGTTTTCTAAAGTTTTGTTAAATAAACTGAATGCAGTTTACGTGATAACTACGGGATCACTGACTCGTTAACGACGCACAATACCTTAAAATGTGGGAAAGTGTGCTCTAAATCGTCTAAACAGAAACACCAATAACCGTACGGGGGAAATAAACATATCGCGTTTTCTGCATAATATCTTCTCACATCCACATATATATTTAAAACCAGTCGTAGTGGGGCTACATGTATTGAGCGAAGCTCGAACGCACTTAAGCAATTAAGCTAATATGCAAATTAGTTATTAGCTAACGATGCATTCATCGGTTTTGCAGGTTTGTACACAATTTAGTCATATTCCTCGCACCCAAAAACCCTTCACTAACCCTAATAATTAGCGAAATAATTTAAAAAGTCATTATTTAGGCTTATCAATTAAGCAAATATGCAGGTTAGCTATTAGCTAACTATTCGATTATCGGTTTTGAAGGTTTGTTGACAATTTATTCAGATTCCTCGCACTCAAAAATTCTTTTTTGCTGAAATTAGATTTCTTGTAACCCTAATAATTAGTGAAATATTGTAAAACCGCCTAATTTAGACTTATTGAACGAAGCGACACTCCGTTTCGCAAAGAGTTACATTTTGTGCTCGGAAGTCGAAAAGTGGATGTCCGTCTGTCCGTCCGAAAAGAATTAAAGGAACGCCGAACGGATTTGGATAATTTTTTTTGTTGTAAAGCTCTTTATCCTGGGGTGTTAACCTCGCATTGTGGTCTTAAAACTTTAGGCCGTTTATTAGCTACAGGGTAATTTACATAATGGTTAAGCCTAAATTAGTACTTTTAAATGTATTTCACTAATTATTAGAGGTACATGACTTTTTAAAATATTTCACTGATAATTATTCGCGTTTAAAGGGTTTTTGGGTGCGATCAATTGGAATAAATTGTCTGTAAACCTTAAATACCGACAATTAAGTTGTTAGCTAATACCTAATTATGTCCGAGCTTCACTCAATACATGTAGTCCTACTACGATTGGTAATTATGTTTATCTGCAAATTAGCTATCAGCAAACAATTCAATTATCGGTTTTGAAGGTTTATAGACAAATTATTCAGATTCCTCGCACCCAAAAACTTTTTATTGCTGAAATTAGATTGCTTGTAACCATAATAATTAGTGAAATACTATAAAGTCCTAATTTAGGCTTCAATTATGTTAATATGCAAATTAGCTATCAATTAACACGGTTGTGGACGTTTGTAAACAATTTAGTCAGATTTCTCGTACCCAAAACGCTTTAGTACTGAAATTAGATTGCTTGTAACCGTAATAATTGTTAAAATACAGTAAAGTTGTAATTTAAGCTTAACCACTTATGCAAATTAGCCGCTAGCAAATAAACGGCTTGAAATTTTTAAAACCCTAATGCGAGGTTAACACCCCAGGATAATACGTACTCTTCGAAACAAAAAAGTTTATCAAAATCGGTTAAGCGCTTCTTGAGGTTCTTCTCGGACCGACATCCACCTTTCGACCCCCAATTCCAAAACATAAAACGCTTCGCGAAGTCGGCATCTTTTTAAAATTCAGATGACGCTGAGTGACAAAGAATCACGTTACCCAAAATACACAACACACTATACAGAAATATCTTTGCGAGAATTAACACTAACCTTCTTCGTTTCTTCACTCTCATCCGAGTTCAGATTATCCACTTTGAGGTTTTGTTTAGCCTTTGTATAAACGCCAAAATTAATATACCCATACCGATTCAAGTACGAAAACACGCGACGAATCATAACCGTCTCCTGATCGTAAGGTGGCGCGATTTCATTGTAACATCTCTCCAAGGTCAGTTCATGGCGCACATTTTGTAGCCACAGCGTTAAAATTCTATTCCGAAGGTACAAATAAACCTTTTGGGTAGCATCATGCGCGATGGAAATATCAGGTAGGCATGTTACCTCATGACAAGATAGTTTATCACCAGGCAACCGACATTCTTTTGCAGTGTTTTCAAGACTTATTTGATCATCTTGTTCCGCTAAAACTTCGACGTTATCTTCTAGAGTCATCAACATATGACTAACTATCGTTTTATCTTGATCTTCGTTCGAAATGCTCATGTCCAGCTTGCAGTGTATAGTTATGTAAATATTAAACAATGATATAAACGTAATTGGTTTGGTAAACAAATTTTTAATTTACCTTGCACTCAACTGTTGTGTAACGTTCGGAAGTAGTGATGTGCCACACAAAAATTTTTGCCGATGCCGATTCTTATCTTGAAATTTTGCCGATGCCGATTCCAACTTTAGTACACCACGCTGAATAAACAGATAGGATACTACATTACATCATTATGTGAAGACTTAAACCCTAACCATCATAAACGATTATAATTTCATAAGAACGGTTCATTCCAATTAATTTAATCAAACACAAACGCAATAGAGACAACAGTTTTTATGACCAGACACACTGATATGCGTCTGGAAATGAAATTAATAGCATGTCAACTAACTGTTATGTGCAAAAAGTATCGGCAAAAAATTGGCAATTTTTTGCAGTGCCGATGCCGATATTCACAAAAAGAAACATTATTACCGATGCCGATTAATCGACACATCCCTATTATTAGGAAGGTTCATTCGGCTAAAACAGATGGAATGAAGGTGTGGAGTTAGATTTGGCTTTAAAAGACGAAGTCAGAAGGCCTGAAATATATGAGTATATATGTTTTGCGGAATTGAGCAGGGACAGACTGAATCATTTTTCGTTTTTTCGATAACTGGCAGTCAGGACGCAGCTGGAATTACAATTTACCAGAATCGGAACCGAAAAAAAGTGAAAAATATATGCCACTAAAAAGTCATTTTAACTTTTTTTGCAATATTATTGCTGAAATAACCCTAGTTGAAGATAGGTATTCAGTTTATTCGCTGTACGCCGATAGTTTATTTTGTGATTGTCGACGTTTATATACGTACTATACTATCTAGTGAAAATCTATTCACTCTTATAGACATTTTTAGTAAAATATTTAGTTTCCACATACGAAAATTAAATAAAACGCCCGAACCGGAATGCCGGTGGCACACTGTTTACAGTATATACTTGCGGTTCGAACCTCAATCCATATTTCAATGAAATTTGGTACTGATATTTCAAAACACACATTTCTATTGCATGCATATTATCGGGTTTGCTGAAGCGGCATGTCAGACAGACAGACAGACAAAACTTTGCTCATATATAATGTTATGACACAAGTATCGTTTAATACTAAGTAAATTATAAAAAAACTTTTTAAGCAAAAAAGGGGGCAAGGCAAGATACCTCCCTTATATTTGCTTATGTTATTTCCAAGATTCCGATCATACGTTAGGAACGAAGAAAAATCAACGCGGTTTAGTAAATTACTAAAATTTTTAGCGCTACAAGCTTATAAACCAAGAACTAAGTACTGAGAAAGGCCATGGAAAGTCTCGGTCTCGGCCAATTTTTGGTCATTACCGGAAAAAAATTAAATTTTATTTGTTTTTAATTTTTTCTGTTTTTTCAAAATATCGCCCATAATTATTGCGAATCTATAAAAATCGATACATCCGCAGCGAAATTTCATTTATTAGGCAACACTTATTAACAATATATACAGTCATACATTCGCTAAACCAACGACCTCTGGTCTCGGTTCCAAACCACGGACTCAAAAAACCAGGACCTGCCAAATACCGAGACCTACCGAGACCAAGGCCCCCATCGCTGGACTGGAGCAAGTTTTTGGTATGTCCACGAGTATATATTTATCTGGGTAATGCAGAAGAAAAATTAGAAAATTTCTGATCAACATCATTATAGATTATTTTATAACCAAATACGAGGTCAGATTTAAGTTTTCGCATCTCAAAGAAATCTAGCTGTAACAGGAAAAACGTGTCAGAATACTACAAAAGAAACGGCGATTAAAATATCGCAGAATTTTTTCAATTTTATTATATCCTTAAGAAGGTGAGGTGAGCAAACATTAGTGTAACTATGTGAGACATACTTGTCCTTGTGAATATGCAATAAATGCAGTGCACATTGTGGTGTACAGTCGACAGATATAGTCGACGAAAAAGGCAGTTGGAGAGGCGGGCTGCGTAGCGCAGTGGTAGAGTGCTCGCTTAAGGATCCATAGGCTGAGAGTTCGATCCCCGCTCTAGCCCGCTTTTCCAGCTGCTTGGTAAAAAGATCTGATGTCCTTGGTTCCTACCTAGACTGACATGGGGGCTACTCCGTCAACGCAATGGTAAACTGCCGCGCTATGAACAGGGTATCCAGTCGAAAATAGGATGGACGGTCAAAGGACGACCTTGTTGAAAATAATGGCATGTAAGTATTCTGAATTTTGATCCGCACTTCCAAAAGCAATGAGTATCATGTTAATTATTTTATAAGCCATAGCCGACATCTGAGCACAATTGTGCGCAAATTTTATGTCGTGAGCAAAGAAAACACCAAGGTCACAGAAATAACTCACAAAAAATAAATCGTAACGCATAGATAATTGTTTTGCCTCTACAGGTCTAGTTAATATATATTTTGTTGACTGTAGATATATGGAACACAAGAGGTTTATACGGGATTTTGGAGCGGGATGTTCATTTTTGCCGGCTATTAACTGGATCCGAATGTCACGTCGCGTCCTGGGTTGGGCATTATCACTTTCAAAAACAAAAGCCTTATATTAGAAGCCCAGGTAAGTCAGCGGTTCGTTGATGTTCAATTTTTGAACCCCATAAACGTTGGAAGAACCACTATCAAAATTAACTTATCACTGGCTGCAAATGCTAACAGTTTAACAGTCCACAACCTAGCTACCAAATTAACATGGCCACATTTGACAATTTAGCAAATATGCAAAAGGTTAGCTGACCGGCATAGCCCACGTAAAAGTTAGGGGGAAACTTTTTCATGTCGGTTTGCAATAAAGTAACCTTGATATTAGCACTGATTTTTACTAGGCTTATGGTTAGGCTTTGGAGTATGTCATACTACTGTTCCACTCAAGTTCTATACATTGGCCAACGGCCCAATAGCTTCCTTACCTTACGGCCTTATTACATAAAGGAAATCAGTCTATCGCAGTCCGTAGCAGACAATCTCCGCCAAATAATGCTGATAAATTCTTGTACGCCTTTCCTGAATATGTCTTTACCTAACATGTGGACAGACGTAACACTTTGTTTTTGACAACTGTTTTCTCTACCAAGATTTAGTTTCGAAATATCGCCAAACAAATACAGCATTACATTACGTCAATATTCTTGAAAAATGTATTAGTAATATTTTCACTATATAATGCTTTGCACATACTGCTGCCTTAGCTTGCTAAGACGTTCTGTTTATAAACAGTTCAGTGATGGGTAGCCAATTTATTATAATGTCTGGACCATAACCTCTTAAAATTGTAAAAATATCTAATCCAGGAAAGCTAGTAGGCTTACATGGCTAGTTCAGAATTTGTTTACCGGAACTGTTGGTATTAAGAATTAAGAATCTTGTCGCACGGTTTTATGCTAACAGTACAGTGATAATCAGGTTTTGTTGATTTTACAGATGTGCTAGTTACAAGTAAACTCTGGCTCATGCAACATATGTTTTATATTGGGTTCTTACACATGAAAGAGTCGTATGCTACAGGAAAGTCCATCTTGTGATCCGGAAATTCGGTCGCAAATCGTTCAAGTACTTGCAACTACTAGCGCTACATCATTTTTGTAATATTGCATGGAGGTTTCCAGTCTTACCACTTTATAACTTCAAGTTTCACCACTTTATAATAATTGACTTGTTACTTTTAAAAATATGACGATAAAGTGTTTAATATACCGTAAGCATGTAGTGCCAGAACCATCCTATGAGATCCTCTCAAAATTATGCTATATCTCTTGTTTAGCGATAGGGGGTCTCGACATGGCTTCATGTAGGTTTCAACCGAGACGAAAACTACAACCAATTTTTACGTTTACACCCAAAGTTCCCAATGAACTAAACAATATAAATGTCAAATGTATTTGCTGATTTTCAAGTGAAAAATAAAATCATGCGCGGTTGGTTTGATAACTGATTGTTGCAGTTTGTAGTATGTGTAGCTGCAGCATACGACCAACACATATAGTCGACGAAAAAACTGAAGGGTGGCATCCTGTCATTAATATATTATATCAGATATGTCCCGGGGCCTGGATTTTACACAGGGCGGGGGCCAGCAAAATACACTAAACTGCAAATTTTATGTAGCTTTTGCGTAAGCATATACCTGAGAGTACAATATCTTTCTATCATATCGCTTCATGACACATTTTGTCTGTGGCAATGTAATAAAATTGCTGTGCTGCTTTCGGATTCTGGCTAAATTGTTCAATGAGACATTGTTTTTCTTATACCGTACGGACCCAGCGCCCTCTGGCCCCGGCCCCGGAACATCTCTACTAGGGATGTGCCGATACTAGAATTTTTGCCGATACCGTTGCCAATTCTTATTTTAGAAATTTGCCCATGCCAAGTCCAACATTAGTACACCAAGCTTAAAGAACAGATAGGATACTACATTACATCAATATGCGAAGACTTAAACCCTTATATATTTCGTAAATACCACTGCGTTGTGTTCACCTACTGATTCGTTTAAAAATAAAAAATTGTCAAAACGGTTGAATTATCAACACAAAGAATACCGCAAAATCCATTGGAAACTACAATATGATTTAACTCTGAAACCATCCGGCTGGCTAGTGCAAAATAGTAAAATACCATAATTCCCTACCAAAAGAGGAATTCTAGTTGTACACTGATACGCATACGATGTAGGTATGGCGCAAACAGAATTCTGATTTCGATTTTGAATTGATTCAAACTAGTTGCAATTTCGATTGAGAGTATTAACGGACCCTAAGTCGTAATTTTTCTTTGTTTATTACTAGCAATTGTGTGACAAATTTGCCTGCGTTTCTGTTAAGCTTTACAACACAAAGTCTGTGAATTTCTATTTCCGATTCCATGTAAATTTAGTGTTACATTTCCGATTCCAGTATAATTTAGCTCCGATTTGCACCCCGGTATATATGTATCCGAATAATGGCTGCAGACTCAGCGGTGGATCCTGCACGACAAATAAGTACGTAAGCACTTTCGAAACATTGTAGTAAAAGCATTTTTAATACATGGAAAACGCTTGGAATTTTTATTTGGTGTTCACGTATTATATTTAGGTTTTATATACAATAATATACGTAACCTGTAGTAAATATTGGCGTTTACGTGTTTGATAATTGATAGAGCAGATTCCTGTTCGGTTAAATTTCGTCAAACCCAGATATTTTGGCGTGTTTCCTATCTCGTTTAAGCATTCACAAAAGTTTATTGACTATTTGCGGTAACGCTGGTATTCCTGTTCGTACTCTTGTGCATTTAGTAAAATAAGTCACAAAGGATTCTAACCGAGTATGACAGACGAAGAGCAATTGCAAGAGTGTGAAGCGTATGTGCAACGTCACAATATACAACAAGTGATCAAAGACGCAATTGTTCAATTGTGCATTCACAAACCAGCACGGCCGGTTGGATTCTTACGCGAATACTTTCAGCGGCTTGAAGTTCAAGAACGGGTAAGTCTCACCTGAATGAATTACGACTATAAGTTGTACTTAAGCAGAAAGCGACCGGATATCCAGTGCCAGTTTAATATCCGGTAAAAAAGACAGCCGTTGTTCGGTATAAGCCTACCGGATACCGGTTATTTGCGGTTACGGTTGTGTATTTAGATGTAGAACTAAACTAAATCCAAGGTAAAAATTATTTTATACTAGAGCTGTCCCGGGGCCAGGATTTTTGCCGCGGCCGGGGCTAAAAGACCAACGGTAATTCGGTGTTACGGTTCCTGCAAACAAATTCAATTCATGTTCTTGTTCCGGCAAAATTTAGTTCCTGTTGGAACCCTGTTATATACATACTTTGCTGTGTGTTATGTAAACGGTCTCCTTATGTATGCATAGTAGAAACTTTTGCCGTAGCAATGTTGAATTGATAGTAATCGTTCGTTTTTAGTTTAAGTGTGATATGTGTTTCACTTGAGAACTATGTACATACGTAATACAGTTGAACGAAACATTTAGAAGCAGATGTATCTAGCTTGAAAATCAGCGGCTAAGCGTGCTAAACTTGGTTTTTGGCCATGTTTACTTTAGTAAATTTTGAGCAAAAGTTTGCCACGTTGCATATCTAATTTATAAAAATTGTTCTAAGGTGTGATAACAATGTTAAATGGTCACATTTTTGTTCAGATCTATACTTAAAAATCTTCATAAGCGATCTCCGCTTTTCAAAAACAAAAATAAAATAGCCTAGTCTGAACAGTAAACGAAACCAAAGATGCACATGTAAACATTGTTCTGGTTGTTAGTGCCTATATGTATATACTAGAGATGTCCCGGAATCAGGGTGCAACCGGAATTCCTGTTCCAGTTTCGGCATTTTTTCACCTTATGGTTCCGGTAAATTTTTACCAGACTTAAAAATTGTGGTATTAAAATTTGATATATGGAAATGAAGATATTTCGCTAAAAAATAGCGATAAAAATTAAATAGGTTTTCATTAGTACGTATAGTATGTAAAACTTGACAATCGCCGAAAATAAACCATCGGAGGTAGATTTCGCTTCCGTAGATTATGACAATCTAGAATACAGCAGAGAAAGTGAATACATATCTTCAACTAGGGTATTTCATCAATAATATTGCAAAAAAAATTAAAATGAATTTTTCGGTGACATGTATTTTTCATTTTCCGATACCGTTTCCCGTAATTTGTTCACATTCCGGTTCCGGTAAATTGTAATTCCGGTTGCACCCTGCCCGGAACCTGGCACTATTCTTAATTGACTCGCATGAAAAAGAATCATATCACGCTGGATTCTCGTTTCAAAAATACGAAAATCACAAGAAATTACTATACACCGTGTATTTTATTTTCACACTGTTAGCCATCGTATATACATATTACGTATATCGTAGCTCATGTTGATAGTATCTTTAAATTACTAACACTCTTATAGAAACAAAATAGTCGGGTCTTTAACTCCCCGGCTGGGGTTTTGCTTGGTGTAAGCTGGTTGAACCCTGGAATTAACAAATTTTTATGTTATGGTCAGGAAGTCAGGATCATTAAAATTGTTGCGGCTATTACTAATGCTTCAGAATTTGTTGCAGTACACAAGACACCGAAACTGCTTCTGGCACACTACCTGTTTTGCTACCCAACTGGTTTTTCATATGACACAAAATTAATCAGAACTTGTGTTTGTAACAGGGGCAACGGAATTCTTTCTCCCCGCCTTTTCCCCCTCCCCCCCGATTTCCAAACCTCCCTTCTCCTCCTCACTCCTTCCCCCCCCCCACCCCACAAAAAAAAAAAAAAAAAAAAAACCAAAAAAGAAAAAAAAATTTTCCTTTTTTTTCCTTTCACACTCCCTGTTTGTAACGGCAGGTTCTGTTTATTATATATGGTTGAACCAGTAGGTGTATATTACTGAGGGTTCGATACTGATACTTTTCATATCGGTAGATTTGTAAGAAAATTGTGCGTATGAGTAAGTATATTTTTATTTTGTTTGGCGATTTCGATTTGCATTGGGAGTCAAACACTGCGTACGTAGTTGGCAGAGACCGAATTCAGCCGAATGATAAGCAGATTCAGTTTGACTTATATATTCTCAGTGCTGCTCACCGTATCAAAACTCAGACATACTTACTTTTTAATCAGTCTTCTAGTGAAACATTCCAAACTTAAAAGCATAAACGGATTGTTTGACACACTTACCTTCCAATTAATCATGCAACTTTGTTATTAGCAAACTATTCATTGATCGGTTTTGAAGGGTTATAAACATTTTATTCAGATTATTCGCACCCGAAAACCCCTCAATACTGAATTTGATTGCTTGTAACTCTAATAATAAGTTGAATAGTTGAAAATGTCCAAATTTTACATATTACATATTTGCTAACTTTAATTTTCGGTCTTGACGGTTTATAAACAATATATATTTCGATTTCTCGCACCCAAAACCCTTCAGTAACCGTAATACGCAGTCAGTGAAATAATTTAAAAAGTCTTAATTTAGGTTTGTTAGCTAAGCTAATACCTATGCAAAGTAGCTAATAGCTAACTATTCAGTTTTCGGTTTTGCTGGTTTGTAAACAATTTTCTCAGATTTCTCGCACCCGAAAATCCTTAGTACGTTGAATTTGATTGCTTGTAATCCTAATAATTAATGAAATATATACAATATAAAGTCCTACGTAATTTAGGCTTAACCAGGGTGCAACCGGAATTCCGGTTCCGGCATTTTTTGCATTCTGGTTCCGGTAAATTTTTACCGGAATTTTGTCGCCGAAAATAAACCGTCGAAGGTAGATTTTGCTTCTGTGGATTACGAAAATTTAAAACACAGCACATAAAGTGAATATGTATCTCCAACTACGGTTATTTCACCAATAATATTGCAAAAGAACTAAAATGAATTTTTCTATTTTTCATTTTCCGGTTATGGTTCCGTTTCAGGTAATTTTTTCAAATTCCGGTTCCGGTAAATTGTAATTCCGGTTGCACCCTACGCTTCGTTGAATAACTAATATATTACTGTTAGTTTATGCAAGTTTTATTATGGAACTGTGAATACTGTAATTAGATTCGCATACATTGCTAAGTTTTGTGCGTTGGAACAAATTGATTGATATCGGGGTGCAAAGTGGAAGTGGATTATACCGGAATCGGGGCAGCAAATTTATACCGGAATCGGAATTACAAATTTTGTAACTATACAGATAATTTGTATTAACCAGTCGTAGTGGAACTACATGTATTGAGCGAAGCTCGAACACACGTAAGCACTTAAGCTAATATGCAAATTAGTTATTAGCCAACTATTCATTTATTGGTTTTGGAGTTTGTAAACAATTTATTCAGATTCCTCGCACCCAAAGCCCTTCAGTAAACCCTAATAATAATTTAAGCTAATATGCAAATTAGCTATTAGCTAGCTATTCAAACATCGGTTTTGGAGGTTTGTTAACAATTTATTCAAATTGCTCGCACCTGAAAACCCTTTAGTGCTGAAATTATATTGCTTTTAACCTTAATAATTAATGAAATATTGTAAAAAGTTCTAATTTAGGCTTATAAACTATGCTAATATGCAAATTATCTATTAGCTAACTGCTCAGGTATCGGTTTTGGAGATTTCTAAACAGTCTACTTAGATTCCTCGCACACAAAAACCCTTTAATGCTAAAATTAGATTGCTTGTAACTGTAATAATTAGTGAAATATTGTGGAAAGTCCTAATTTAGGATTAATTAATTATGCAAATTAGCCTGTAGCTAATAAACGGCTTACAATTTTAACACACCAATGCGAGGTTAACATCCCAGGATAATTGCCTTTCAAACAAAAAAAATTATCAAAATCGGTTCAGCCGTTCCTGAGATTCTTTTGGGACCGACAGACGGGCGGACGGACATCCAGCTTTCGACCCCAGAGTACAAAACATAAAACGCTTCGCGAAAGTCATTGATTTATGGTGTCTGCTGGCTGGCAATAATTCTCAAAAACGTCGCATGAACAAATTGGCAATTATTTTTTGGCTCTGTAAAACTAAACTACGTACAGCTAATATTGATAGGTTAACTCATCGAAAACAATTTAATGGATAAATGTTGCAGAATTTTTATACAATATATCACAACATGTAAGCCTAAAATTAAAATGTGGAAATTCCGATTCCGACTGATTGTGCAATCGGAATCGGAATTCCGATTGCACCCTCGGAGTAATTTAAATAGTATTGTTTTTGCCTGTATCATTGAGCGAAGCGTTTTATGTTTTGTACTCTGGGGTTGAAAGTTGGATGTCCGCCCGTCCGTCTGTCTGTTTGTCCGTCCGAAAACAATCTCAGGAACGGTTGAGCCGATTTTGATAATTTTTTGTTTGAATGCCAATTATTCTGTGGTGTTAATCTCGCATTGGGGTTTTAAAATTTTGAGCCGTTTATTAGCTACAAGCTAATTTGCATAATTAGTAAGCCAAACGAGCTTTACTTTCCTTCAACAATAACGAGGAAGACGAAAACACCACCCCAAAAAAAAACACCCTAATAGTTAAAGTTAAAAGCAATATAATTTCAGCACTAAAGGGTTTTTAGGTGCGAGGAATTTGAATAAATTGTTTACAAACATCCAAAGCCAATAAATGAATAGTTAGCTAATAACTAATTTGCATATTACCTTAATTGCTTACGTGTGTTCGAGCTGCGCTCAATAAATGTAGTCCCACTACGAGTGGTTTTAACAATCTCTGTTTATACACTTACGTAGTCCTCGCCAAGGTCTAGCTTCAAACCATTTCGGAGCAAAATCGGTTTACAGCCTAGAGCAGTGAAAAAGCATTCGTATTTTACCTACCCTTTTGGCACCACGGATCCAAATTGTAGTAGGTAGAAACGTCGAAATGCGACACACGAATACTAACTTACCGCCGTACTATTCAAGGGCAATATATAATACATCATGTTTGGTTACTATAGAAGTTTTACACATCATCAGCATGTTTATATAATACTGTGCCAAGTACGAGTTTTCGATTACAAAAATATAAACAAATTGTATATATGAGTATAAATATACTCTATGTAAAATAGATATTTCGTACATGTCTAACGTTGTCTATCTATGCAAGAGCATAGCCAGAGGCTGTTTAAGAATCAACATCCCTTTTTGTAGTTTCTATCATGACGAATATCAGAACTTCTTATTACTTAACACAAGAACCCTTTTAGATATTTGGTTAGAACGTAACCCTACTGTTTCCATGATGGATGACTGTCTTCACATACAGCGTTGTATTGGTATCTATACTTAGCTTATATAATATAGATCACGTGACAGCTGAGCTTATTTAACTTTACTATTAAGTTGTTGCTAGTTTTGGGTTGTTCGTGGGTTATGGGTAGATGTAAAAGCACTTTTTTTACTTTCTTCCCACTACTGAAATGTGGGGGACCTTTCAACCTATTTTTGTAGTTACCCCACAGCGGAAAAGTTTCCCCCAGTCGCAACAATTTCGTGTTTGGGGTGCTGCTGCCCTCCTGAACCCACAATGATTTGAAACAATACGTATTAAGTAGAATGTGAGGCTGCCACCCCACAAGTACCCGCAATAAGCGCTTCTCATACTTACACGCCAAACAGTTCAAAACTATTTCAGCAATTTGAGGTGTTTCAATAATAAAATGCTCTTAGTTCATAAGGATTGGGCGGCCACAGCCTCCATCCTGCTTAATATCTATCCCTTCCAATTGTAGGGTGTGTAGGAGTGTGCGGCAGCCTTCTAAAAACATAATGCAAAATTGACGAAAAATTTTCGCACTACAAACTGGTTTTAAAACACGAAACCAGACCATTCTTAAGTTTGTTACACACAAGTGTACTTTTCAGTTCATGTTCCATTGCCAATATACGTTGTACAAATAACGTTCTACAATAAAATATCTGAGTGTCTATCTGGTATAGTAGACAAATTTTTTACTTTCCATACCCGTTCACGGTCTTTCCGTTATCCCCCGCAGCCCGCGTTTGCCCAAAAGTAGGTTTTAAGCTTTTCATGGCCTCCCCTGATCATGCCTAAATTTGAATTTTTGAAAAATTCGATTTTTTAACGTCCTAAGGTTCCCCCTTTGAAATCGAAAAAAATTGTCAAAATTTTTTAAAATTTTTGCATCATTCGACGCAGTTTCGCACGCTGAGTCAAATGATGTTAATTTCCTCGCGATAGCTCTAACGGTTCGCGTGTTAAGCTCAAAAATATTTTATATGCGCTATACGCGCTTATGGCTGATTTCCAATACATACAGTATATATTAACTAATAATTCGTAAACAAACTATGTGTAGTATTAAGCACACAATGACGTACATATGTATTATTCTTACAATTATAAGATTTCGAACCGTTAGGGATATAGCGCTGAAATATGTAAGAAATTTTCAAAATCGAACCATTTTTGGGCGGCAAACGCGGGCTGGGGGGATAACGGAAAAGACCCGAAGTTCCGACCGTCTCCGACTAGACCGCCCAACTTTGAAACACCCTAACCAGAATGGGGACTGCTGCCAAACAAACCCCACGTACTAGGCCGTTTTATACTAAAAGTCTAAAAATAGACTGTTACAAATTTTAAGTTTTAAAATAATGAATTGATTAGTGTTGGGGATTTGGAGGGTGAAGGCCTCCATATTAGTCCTCTCACCTCTGAACAAACGGGGAGTCAAGTAGGCCACAGCCTCCCTAGAATCAAATTAAAGAGAATAGTGCGGATATAAATAACGTTGCTTAATTGTTTGCAAGTCACAGGAAGTATATACGTACTTACAGCTGTCTTTTTAAAAATATAATCGATGTGAATAATGTGGCGGAAAGTAATCGTGTCTTATTTTGACGTTCCAATGAAATAATGCGGATTTGTGGTCAGGTATGCTGTCGAGGTCGGAATACGGTGCAAGTTATCAAGGTAAGTTAAGTATATACGCAGCTACATTTGGGCGATCCAAAGTTTATTAGGCACTAAAAAATTCTAAAATGGTTGCGATCCGCGCATCCGCAATTTTTAAAAGGGAGCGGCCGATATAATATTGGAAAAACTCTCGAGAGAAAAGCCGAATGCCATTTAAGAAGCAAACGTTAATAAAAAATCTCGATTTCGTTTCCTTTTGGGGGCGTGCGCCGAAGTGTCCCCTTGGATCCACCAGTGATGACCTGATTAATCGGCATTGGTCGCATTAATTTAGGGTCTCTAAGTTAGTGTGGTGACAATTTTTCAACATCAGTTTTCGGACGGGGGGGGTGGCACGCTCGCCCCCACTCGCTTTCCTCTACATCCGCTTGTTCGGGAATACAAAATATAATGACGAAAAAACCTCAACAAGAATATTATCGTCGGACCGAACTCCGCCTTTCCATTCTAATTCCACCTTTTTCCCAGGCTCAAAGCTAGATGAAGTTTACAGCGCAAAGTTCGACCCCGAAACCTATTTGCAAACAGAAACCGCGAATCCGGAAATTTTACGAACATTCGTTCAACGCTCCCATTCACAGTGGCTGGGGAGTCACTTTGAATATAATTTACTAACATCGAAGAACTGACAGATACATAATCATGCCCCACTCTAGCGATAACGGAAGTGCCAGGTGAAAGCAGCTAGCTAATTTGCAAAACTAGGTTACATAAACTGGCAAAACCAAATTTCCGGTTTGGTCTGTAATCATGAAAGCGAAACCAACCCCTGCTAAACCGGACCAGGAACCGGAAACCCGACGAACCCTGATTTATAGTTAGTTTTACGTCAACCGTGTAAACGCAGCAGTATTAACACTACAATTTACATCCGTTTCCAACATCGTACAAACGTAATAACTAAAAGTATATATATATATATACGTATATATCTGCAATCTGGTCGTACGTATCAGCTGTTGTGTTGCGCATGGTAAAGTAACACATGCATTGTTTCGTTGTGTTGCTGCTAACTGTAACGTGACAATCATATTGAGTATCGCCTAATTGTAATTTGAAATGTGAGCTGGAAATACGTATCATAGAACTTTACCGATACCAGATATCCGAGCGGCCGTCCTTAGTTGCCTTCGTATTACAGCTTTACGATATTGTGACTATGTACGTATAAATTGTTAATGCTTTGTTGATATACTCAAACGATGTGATAGAGCGTTAAGTTTTACCTATATTGAATATCAAAGAAATTGATAAAACCCGAAGGACTTCGTAGAAGGATGTATTATATATGAATTTGTATTTATATATAATTGATTAGAAGTTTTGCATGTCTTATGGCACAGGTAACATGGCTACTATACCTGGTGTCTTTAATACATATATAGTAACATAAATGGATGCTTTCATCATATATACCTCATTTAGGTTGTTTAAAGGCTCGACTTTAATATATAAGTTGAAACGCCTTAAAATATAAAATCCTTGTCTATATATACTTTGTGATTATTCATTTTACGGTTTATATATTCACAAACTTTACGTTCAAATGCGCTATGGAAGCTTTGGCTTATGATTAATTAAAATTTGAGCGACCATGCATGTTTCTTGTGAACTTCCAGTTAAGTTCTTAAATTCTGTTGTTCGCTAGTCGCAGAATCAGTTCCATTTTCGGTTCAAAAATAACCGAAACTGCGCTTAGTTTGTGGATTGATTAGGCTTTATTTTTTCAATTCGGAATTTTTGGCCAATATGGCTAAAACTCCGAAAACATTATAACCTACAGTGACCTGAATAAAGGGGGTGCTTATGCTTATTTTTTGACTCTCCTGAGGGTACCTATGTTATTCGGTTTTCTCTTTTATGAACTCCGATTAGGACTTATGGACTCAATACAGTTAAGCACTTTAGTTACGGATACAGGCTCCTATTGTTTGAGACTTAAAATGGGCCCGTCTTAATTCCCCTCACTTTTATTCGGGTCACTACAGTAAAATCCAGGAAATTTCTCGAATAATATATACAACCAATACGTATATGTCAAACCAATATTTGTAGTCCTTTAACTAAACGCATTTTTATGAATTTTTGCCAGCCAACAGACACCCTAAATCAATAATATTATACTTGTAAATACAGATTATCCGTATACTCACAAAATTTGTAGTTCCGAAATCGCTTCCGACTCCGCTGAGCTTCAGTGGACTCGTTATCCGTTTCCGGCTTATAATACGGCAAGATCTGATGTCCGTATCTGGTTCCGGTATCCGGTATAAACCTAGCGGATATGGATGTTTACGGTTGTGGTGCCTAATATCATAAGGTGACTTTTTAACAAGTAAGCTTCTTTATCTGGCTTCGATTACATTTCCATGCAAGTCAAAGTCAACAAGTTCAAGTTTTGATACGTTTTAGCTATTTTTAACTTATTTAAGCGAGCTAGAGTTAAACGCATGTTTACATTAAATAATTTCAGTTTATCAGCAGCAATTATGAATTGTATAACAGACACAAAACTTGATCACTGTAAAATACAGCGAAAAAATAAATTATTTTAATAATATATACAATATCCGGTATCCCGTAAATTAATATCCGGTCGCACCATGGTAGGAACACATTAAAAAATCCTTGGGAGATACCGTAAACGCGACAAGAACTGGAAACTGAAAGATTATGAACTGTTTAACATTTTTAGTCTGGCGCTATACTTTTGATGACGTCCGGTACTGTCCGTCGCCGTACGTTTATTGTGCGGCGCTGTCCGTCACCGTACGACACCTTGCGGTAGCGTACGTGAATTCCGTACAATAGAGTATGGTGACGGAAGGCGCCGCACTAGCGCCCCTTTGTTACACGCAACGTTGCTATCGGATGATTTGGTGTGGCCAGATTAAATACTTACCAATACTTTACACCTTCATAGTTCATTCATATACGTATACATTTATGTATATAACTAACTTTATTCATTCGCAAAAATGTATTGTCGACTTAATTCGATGTGTTGCGATGCAGTATGCTAAAATGAGTATGTAATATATAGTCGAGATGGAGATTATGATGATTGAGAGCATTGAAAGGTTGCAGGTAAGTGAATCGGGCTTCAATTGTTCATATATTAGTGCCAAACGCAACTAAATTCATTCGGAATCAGAATTGGAATTAGGGATTGTCAGACCTGTATACATTTTCATATGATGACCCTTCTGTGTTATATAATTTGTGTCCTTCATGACAAAAGTGTTTTAGGGTTTACTGTGCTGCTTATGTTTTACTGAACGTGTTATTCATGGCTAAAAATAGCACAATTAACCAGTCGTCAGGATTCAACCGGAATTCGTGTTCCGGCCTGAATTGCTCCAACAATTCAATTCCTGTCCATGTTCCTGTCACTGCATTCAAAGATGTGTAAGAACTGGAGTTTTTACGGTTTTGTGGCAAATTATTTATAATCATTTGAATGTTACAAAGTTTGCCTGTAAAAAATTTTTTTATTCCAAACGAATGTTTTTGCAATTAGTTCAATTTTGTTAACAAACTGTTTCTGATGGTTGTCAGGCCTCGTTCTTGGTTGTTAACGGAGACCGCCTATCCCTGCTTCGGACTGCAAAATATAAAACCGCTACGCGAAACTCCAAGGTTCGGTCAAAAATGCAGCTATATATCTTGCCCGTATTGTGTGGTTTGTTCAAATTGTCGTGATATTGCTGGAGTAGGTATGTATATACTGTACTGACGGGAATGACATGGTTGTGACGTGACCTAGAGTGGAGGACGTACTAAACATGTCGTAGAACCTGAATTTGTTTAGCCTGGACTTGTGTGTGTGTAGGTCAGGTTTTTGTGATGATTCTCAAGTGTTGATGTGGTTGTTTTCTTGCTGTCCAATGGCGTAGCCAGGATGTCAGTTCAGAAGGGGTAACCTCGTGTGTGAAGAAATTTTTGGCTTCTCAGATCTAGGAGGTTATTCTGAAGCCGGTTGAAAGTGTATACGTAGTGGTTTTATCTTGTCGCTTCATACTTTTCAGAGGGGATATATCTGCTCTATCCCTTCCCTTGTATACGCCAGTGTTGCGATATTGCAGTTTTTGTGATTCATGACGCTAATGAGCATCTTTATCCAGGGCGTGACTGGTTTAGGTTGGTATGTCATCTTTTGTGCATTGGCCGTCTAGCCCAGTCAGTTTTGTATAGCTTGCGAAGCTGTAGAACTTAATTTTTTAATGTTGCTTTTATAAACGTTTTTCGTCGCTTTTAAAGTTTAGATTTGAAGGTCAGGAGCCTATTTTATTGACCATCTTGCAATGCTTACAAAATGAAGCGTGTAAGACAGTTTGTAGTTGTTCAGCAGTCTGTTCACTCACATATTTGATTTACCTGATATTCGTCCCCGAGCCAGCATTTGGCTCAATGTGTTGTGACTGAAACTTTTGTTTTTCGTAGACAAACCTCGGCCCGCATCCTGGCCCCAGCCCAGGTAAACATTCTGGCGCGGGCAACTGTAATGGAAAATTCCACTACCGAAATTGCTGGGATATTCGGCTTAATGCTACCATTGACGGAGATCGATTTTTTTCCTGCAATGAAATAGCTGAAAATTCATTTAAGCCACTTTTTGGCAAGTTTTCTAAAAAATCCAACAGTAATTCGGTTATAAATATCATTTCAAATTCCGGTTCCTGCTAAGAAACTCACACTTTCAGTTCGTGCTGGGAAATTCTCTTCCAGTTCCTGTTGCGGCAAAATTTGGTTCGTGTTGGAACCTGCCTGTTATATATACGACGAGTATAAATACGTATATATTGTTGTCTTTGTTCAATATATGTCTGGGTTAGGTTGCTACTATTGCTGCCGTGCCTAGAAAGACAGTTTTGGGTCTTACAATGGCGCAGGCCATCCCCGTCAGTGTATATATGCCGCGGTCGGGCCACATTAATATGGCACGTGTGGCATGGAAAGTATACGTTTGCTTGTTTGGTAGAGGATGGGCTACAAAGGTTGAATATTGGTTGTGTATGTTTATTAGTGTTGTATTGGTCTGGAATGTGACGGATCGTGAACCCATGGGTTTTGTTGTCTGCTGCTATGAACGATTTTTGCAATGCATTATGATTTTCAACACCGAATTACTGTTTTATCGTTTATGGTAAATAGTCAAAAACATGTCTTAAGCAAGTTTTTCATGGTTTCTGCTTCCTTTTCATGGTTTCAGCTTCGTTTTCGTCAAACTTACAAAATCACTATCAGATATTTTAATCATACAGCTTATTAACTGAAACGAACTAGATGATAGGCTTTCGTATAGAATTTGATATATGTAATAATTTAGCAACTACAAAATTTTTTGATGCTTAAATGGTTTGGCACAACACCGTAAAAGTTCCAATTCCTTCGTCAGGAAGAGGACTCGATTTTTCCCGGAAATTCCGGCGGTACCCTGGTACATACATAGGTAGATGGACTTAATTTGAGAGATGTGCCAATACTAAAATTTTTGCCGATGTCGATACTGATGCCGATTCTTATTTTGACATTTTGCCGATGCCGATTGTTATTTTGACATTTTGCCCATGCAGATTCCAACTTCAGTAGACAATGCTTAATAAACAGATAAGATACTACATTTCATCATGGTATGAAGACTTATAAATCCTAACCATCATAAACGATTATAATTTTATACGAACGATTTATTTCAATTATTTTTTCAAACACAAACGCATGAGAGATAACAGTTTCCCTGACTAGACACACTGATATGCGTCCAGAAATGAAATTGATAGCATTCCAACTGACTGTTATGTGCAAAAAATGTCGGCAAAAAATCGTCAATTTTTTTGCAGTGCCGATGCCAATGCCGATACTCACGAAAAATGCCGATTATTACCAATGCCGATTAATCAGCACATGCCTACTTAATTTATCTACGTGTATGTTACAATACGTATTCAGTTAATGATGAGATTGTACGCAAGCTGTCATTTTTTCTTTAAAAAGATAAGTGAATGCGTTGAGTTTTATATTGCATGCCCGGTGCCGGATCCGTGCGCAAAAGCTTAATTTTATTTAGAAATTGGCAGTTTAGATATTTGGTTATATAACATATACATATATCACGAATAGGGAGTAACCGGAATTTCCATTCCGGCATTTTTTCGCCACCCGGTTCCGGTAAATTTTCACCGGAATTAAAAATTCCGGTATTAAATTTTGGTCGGTGGAAATTCAGATATTTTACTCAAAATGACATGTAAACCTTGCCAATCGCCGAAAATAAACCATCCAAGGTAGATTTCGCTTCCGTGGATTATGACAATCTAGAATACAGCAGATAAAGTGAATGCCTATCTGCAACTAGGGTTATTGCAATAACAATATTGTAAAAAAGAAAATTAAAATGAATTCTTCGGTGACATGTAGCTTTCATTTTCCAGTCCCGTTTTCCATTTTTGGGTGGAATTTTTTAAAAACCCAAATTCTGGCATATTACCTTAATTCTTACGTGTTTTGGGTTCCTCTAATCCAAAAAAACCCAGTTCCCGTAAATTGTAATTCCGGTTGCACTTTGATCACGAATTAATTAAACCAGACCTTTGAAGATATATGAGTTTGGTTGAATTGAAATCACAATGCAATTTTTAACCCATCCAACAAACCACTTTGTAACCTTGTTGAAATAAGATATTAATGAAAAATGTTAAAACAATTTCAGACGCTGTGACCAAATTTCTTAATTTTGAGAATTATTTTGTTTTTAGAAATTTGGAATCTGAAATTTTTTGACATCCTTCACCAATATGTTATGTTAGCAAATACGACACCCTGCCACTATGAATTTTGCTATTGAAGAAACTTGAAGAAAACTTAGGGTAAACAAGAAATTTTTGCGTAGAATGCAACAAAGTTGGCATTTTGATTTCAGTGTAACTTGTATATCAACAAAGGTTTTGCATTATGTGCGGTATATATACGTACGTAATGTTATTGAGCGAAGCTCGGAGTTTTGCGAAGCGTTTTATGTTTTGTACTTGGGGGTCGAAAGGTGGATGTCCGTCCGTCCGAAAAGAATCTCAGGAACGGCTGAACCGATTTTGATAAACTTTTTTTGTTTGAAAGCCAATTATTCTGGGGTGTTAATCTCGCATTGGGGTTTTAAAATTTTAAGCCGTTTATTAGCTACAAGCTAATTTGCATAATTAATTAAGCCTAAATTAGGACTTTCCACAATATTTCACTACTTATTACAGTTAGAAGCAATCTAATTTTAGCATTAAAGGGTTTTTGGGTGCGAGGAATCTGCGTAGACTGTTTACAAACCCCCAAACCGATAATTGAGCAGTTAGCTAATGGACAATTTGCATATTAGCTTAGTTTATAAGGCTAAATTAGGACTTTTTACAATATTTCACTAATTATTAAGGTTGAAAGCAATATAATTTCAGCACTAAAGGGTTTTTAGGGCGAGGAATTTGAATAAATTGTTTACAAATCTCCAAAACCGATAATTGAATAGTTAGCTAATAGCTAATTTGCATATTATCTTAAGTGACAAGACAAAATTAGGATTTTTTAAATTATTCCAGAAATTATTAGGGTGGCTGAAAGGTTTTTGGGTGCGAGGAATCTGAGGAAATTGCTTACAAACCCCCGAACCGATTAATTAATAGTTAGCTAATAACTAATTTGCATATTACCTTAATTGCTTACGTGTGTTCGAGCTTCGCTCAATAAATGTAGTCCCACTACGACTGGTATATATAACCACCTCTCTAAACTGCCAATTTCTGAATTTTGAAAATATTTTGTTTTTCTTTAAAACTCACGAATTCACACACAGTTATATACCTCAGTCGCTATTTGTAAGTGAGTCTGAAACCTGTCGTCAGACCAAGCTGGCCACAGACCTGTGTGGATAATTTTTACCGCTTAGAACCATTGTATGGCGGTTTCCAACTGGGTTGTATGTAATTGTTTTCGCATTTTTGCTTAATACCCGTGTAGTTCCATTGCTTTTACTCGAAATGTTTTCTATTTTTCTCGGTTGGACATATATTTAGGTATTGTAATGTAATTGTACTGTGCACGGTAACTGTTGTTTAGTGAAAGATTTTTGAGTTGTATAAAGGGTCTATGGCTCATGTGTAGCTTGACGTATATGTATTTTCAATACATATACGTACCAACTAGAGTTCAATGGGAATTCCTGTTCTGCAAAAAATCAATTCCTGTTCCTGCGTTCAAAGATGCAGGAACCGGAATTTTTACGGTTTTGTGGCATATTATTGTTAATTATTTGAACATTGGAAATTTTGTGTTTTAAAAATTATTTCGAAATGAGTGCTTTAGTCATTACTTTTTGTTTGTTACTAAACAGTTTCTGGTTTGTTTTCTCAAAGCTTGTTGTTGAAGTAGTTGAAAATTCGCTTAAACAATTGTTGACAAGTTTACGAAAACGTCCAAACGTAATTCGGTGACCAAAATTATTTCAAATTCCGGTTTCTGTTCCGGTTCCTGCAAAAAAATTCAATTCGTGTTCATTCTGTTCCGGCAACAGTTAGTTTCTGTTGAAATCCTGATACGAACCTATCAGGGTGCAATCGGAATTACAATTTACCGGAACCGGAACCGGAATTTGAAAATTTTACCGGAACCGGAAACGGAACCGGAAAGTGAAAAATAAATTTCACCAAAAATTTCATTTTATTCTTATTTTTTGCTCTATTATTTGTGAAATAACCTTAGTCGAACAAAGGTATTTATTTTATTTGTTGTATTTTAGATTTTCGTCGTCGACTGAAGTGAAATCCACCATCATTGGCTTATATTTGGAGTACAAGTGGCTTTCAAAAGAGATTCTTAAAAATTAGCAAAGTTAAGAAAACGGCCAAATTATAACACCGGAATTTTTAAATCCGGTAAAAATTTACCGGAACCGGAAGGTGAAAAAATGCCGGAACCGGAACCGGAATTCCGGTTGCACCCTGGAATCTATATACCGTAAATAAATGGTAAACCGAAATAGTGGCTAGATAGAATATCTGCGGCTTAACCGACAGTTGTTACTATATTGAAAAGGTCTAACGGGTGTAATTTTTTTAATATTTCTAGTTGTTTCTTTGTATCCGTTACTCTGTAGAGATTAACAACACCGGAAACGGGCTTATTACTGATACGTAAAAAATTTTTGTATTAAAGTGTTGCCGAAAAAATTAGTTATTAGCACAATTTTTTTCTTGATTACCTTCGCACGGATGCTAGTCGTTTATAGTTATTTTGAAACTGTTGGCTTTATATAGATAGATTCTGCATTAGACACAAAAATTATAGGTACTTAAGTATGGTAAAAATATCCGATTTGGTAATGAAGGAACCGCGTTGTGAATAGTATCTATTTCGCAGGGTTCAACCGGAATTCCTGTTCCGGCCGGAATTCTTGCATAAATTCAACACTTGTTCCTGTTCCTGCACTTAGCGATGCAGGAACCGGAATTTTTACGGTTTTGTGTCAAATTATTCATAATTACTTAAATATTCGAAATTTTGCCTTTGAAAAATTGTTACTTCGAAATGAGTGTTTTTACAGTTATGGCTCAATCTTGCTATTACATTGTTTCTGATGTGTTTTCACAAAACTTGATTGTTACATAGCTGAAATATTTGCTCAAGTCGTTTTTCGGTAAAGTTTTCTGAAAAGTCCAACAGTAATTCAGTGATGCAAATTATTTTAAATTCCGCTTCCTGCAAAGAAATTCAATTCCTGTTCATGTTCCTGTACCGGCAAAATTTAGTTCCTGTTGTAACCCTGCTATTTCACTACCAGAACCGGGATTGTGGATGCCCTTGTAGATGTTGAAAGCCATTCACTGTGTATTAGTTCTAATTCAAGTATCTCTTTGGTATTTCGTTCAGTCTTCGGAGAAATATAACGCGATCCATCATTTTTACGTCAGTTGCACTCTATTGACGCTCTTGGAATGTTTATTAGAATACCAGCAGTATTCTACTCCGAGCCGCAGTAGATTTCGAATATTAGGGGCGGATTCAGAAAAAAATTATGAGTGATTTACAAGTTGGTGCCATGGGAACCTAGCTAGATTGACGCTGTTCAACTCAAAGTATATTTTTCGATTTTATATCTGACAATTATATTTTTAAGCGTAGCACAAAAGGGTTCACAATCACGAGATTAAGTCTCTCCCCTGTGGTACCATGTCTGTCTTTATGTTGACCGGATTTGATTTCTGTTGTGTTTTAATGGACAGTGCATGCATATTGCAAACTGAGTAGTGATTGATCGATTACGAAATTTGTTTTATTTAAGTATTGACAGTTCACGTTATCGTATATAGCTTACCAGTTGTTTGTATATATATTGTACGTGTATATGATTAACTGAACAAGAATATTTTTATATACCAGTATATGTAACCAGAAGTACCGTGGTAATAAATTTGGGCTCCAGTATACTGCCCCTCCACAGGCGTAAGCTCAGGCTTAGCGTTTGGCTTAGGCTTGGGTCATCGAAATTAAGGATAAGCTCAAGCCCAAGCCTTTTCCAACGTCTTCGCTAAGCGTAAACCAAGCCTTGTTTCTAAGCGACAGTGAAGTATGCCGGTTTCTGTAAATTGAGATATCTCGTTTGGCTTCGCAATTTTCAATTTTGGGCAATCGTCGCGTTTGAGCACTTATTTGTCAGGGATGGAAGTCTCGGTATTTGGCAGATCTCGGTCTCGATTTTTTTTAGTTTTGGTGGTTTGGAACCGATACCAGAAATTGAAGATAGCGATGGCTGATTAAAATTTTTTATGACATTATGACATTTCATAGTAACGTATGTAATAATTACGATACGAGCATATATTTTGAAACACAAAAAATCTATGGAAAACGCAAAAACTATAAAAACACAAAAAACTACTATAAAAGCATTAGGACCAAAAATTGACCGATTTTGAAACACAAAAAATCTATGGAAAACGCAAAAACTATAAAAACACAAAAAAACTACTATAAAAGCATTAGGACCAAAAATTGACCGAGACGTTTCTAGGCCGGTCTCGGTACTCCATCCCTGATCATTGTAAGACCTACTTCCCACAATTATCAGAAGCAGTGTGTCACAAAACAGTATCGGTGTTCTTGGAACAAAAACAGATTGACAACCGTAACGAAAACTGACCAAAGTGAGAAAATGATTAAAATAACTTTAATGTCCTCCGCTCTGAACAAATCCTGCCATCAGCCCTAAGAGTAGCATACATTTTGGTAGACGCTTTTGCTAAAAATATTCAGGTCTTCAGATTACAGGTCGGTCTAAAACGTTTAAATATGCGGCTCAGTCCATATAGCAACAATTGCTCGCCTGACAACTCGTCGACAGACAACTTGTAATCAGAAATCTTGTCGGATGAACAATTTGTCGCCCATCATTGCGCTTTAGGCTTAGGATTACCCTTAGGCTTAGGTTGGACACTGTCGCGTGACAAGTTGTCGAGCGACAAATTATCGCAGATTCGGCTCATCGTATCGCTTTATTTCCTTGACTTCGAGCTGTTGTTACTAACCAATGAACGATTTGCGATAATTTCTGTGTTGTTGCGAAAAATATATGCTTTCGTAGAGCAAACGATTTGCTATACTTGACAAATTATAGGTTTTGCATAGAGATGTGCATTGCTAGTTAATGAGCATTTTTCTCTTTATAAACCAGGTCATGCGTGTGGCAATATATTACTGTGTTTTCAAGTTCTGTATTATCGATTGCTCAACTGCACTGAATCGACCACAATTCGTCGACCGATAACTTGTCGCCCAGCAGTGTCCTAAAGGCAAATGAATAAGTCTAAACTTAAACCTAAGCGTAATCCTAGGCATAAGCGTATTGAAATTTTGGATTACGAGTAGTCGGGCGCCGACTTGTCGGGATACTAACTACGCTATGTCATATGTGCCTTGATGTGTTTTCACAGGGATTTCTACGCAACACAGAAAACAAATTTTCTAGTTTCAAAGAAATAAAGAGACTGAAATTATAGATATATTTTCGTCGTATGTCACACTTCCGCCATATGTCTCAAATTATCCAGACATTAAATTTTGAAGCTTATCAGAAAAACACAAAACCATTGCAAACAGCAAAACAAATGTGTTTGAAATGCAAACACAGTTTTCTTAAGTCCCAGTCTGTAATTTTATGCAAAGTTTTTTGGCTTACTTGTCAGAAGCTGTAAGGTCAACTGATTTGTAAAACCAGAAAATCCGTTTACAACTGTGAAATATGAAACAATCATGTAACTGAAGACGTAATTGTCTCATATTTAAAACTAATTTTATAGCTTATTGTCTTGAAATATGTAGAAATTTGCATCCAAAAAAATTATAACGATTTTATTAGTATTAGATATTTAAGCATAGTTTTTTTATGACTAATGTTTAGACCCTTAAAACATTTAGTCTTAAATTTTTTTGGCATTTTCAATACATTTAATTGGTTGCAATTGTCAGTACCCAGTTTTTCAAGCAGCGTATAGTAGGATACCTATGAACACAATAACAGTCGCGCTGATACGTTTTTGTGCTAGATCAGAATTTTGTATATGGCTGCGTACTTTTTAAATTCAAAAACAACTTTGAAGTTGCCGTACTATTATGCGTATTGTGTCAAGCTCGAATGAAAGCTATCTCAAACCAAACTTCTGTTGTACTTTATTAAAATCACTTGTAAATGTTACCCGTCCCAGGTCATAAAATCGACCATTGGTGTGGTTTCCTTTCCAGTAGGCAAAGACGTGTAATGCCAACTGGTGGCCAAATTTGCAGTTGTACTCTTAAAGCAATGTGTAGAAAGTTGTTTTAGGTTCAGTTACCAGAACAGAGCTCTTGACAGGCGATTTAATATATATTAAGCTAGCGAATTGCGTCTACGATGCAGGTGGTCAACCTCGAACATCAAGTAAAAAAGACGGGTATATAGTTTTATTGAGGCTACAAGAAATATACAACGTAGAATTGTGTACAAAATGCCGTCGGCTTATTTTTGGCCGGGTGAAGGTAAACGAACACTCTGTTAGAGGAAGTGGTCCGCCGTTTTTTGGCCTTCCTTAGCTGCGGGTTATGCTACATGGCCCGAAGAATACAATGCGTAGAAAAATGTCGAATTTGCTATATATAATGTTGACAATAATCTGTTCGAGAGTTACGTATGAAGAAACTCGCTAGAGGCTACCAGCTATAATAGAAGTGTATGCAAAATATAATTGCGGAACCTCTTGTAAAAACTCTACCGGACACTGATCCGTAGCTCGATTTTCAAACGGGCCGGAGGCAGGCTTCCGGTTGTGCCCTGTTTTAATATTTACAAATGTGACAGCTGACAACCTGTATTATAGTAATTAAGTTGGTAGTGTCGAATGTTTGGAAATACGTATTATATACAATAAGTGTCTAGTGCCAGCGGTATTGTCGTTAATCATTTGATTAAATGACTGAAATTATTTTTTTCAATATATAACGGATATCGCGAAATTACGAATACAAAAATAACCAAACATGATCGTTAAAATGGTTAGCAAACACCACCTTCGGTTCCGCGTTTCTACATATTTTCGATACATGTATATTTCAGAAACTAAACGGTTTACTCGGTGTCACATTTTTAAAGTTTTAAATACGCGCTAGAGTATTCTCGAGGCTGGGATCAGCACTTAACTTGCCGGAGCGTAAGCCGGCCAAATTTTACATCCAATCTTCATCTGATTGGATGCATTTCAAAAATTAAACAAAAAAATCAGCTGTTTCTCGGTCGTTCAAAAACTTTTAAAACATGTACTTGTATTTATTTTTACATTACAGTATATATATATCAATCATGTAGAAAAAAATTGTTTCGATCCAACGTTCATTTGTCAGACAAAAACGTCGAAATACATTTTTGCCAACATATTCATTGGTGCTGTCGCTGTCACAG